>CAUYRT010065030.1:0-10947 GCA_963574885.1 Lepilemur ruficaudatus | reverse complement strand
TGGAGTTCTTTTGTTAGTGTTTACATGGTATATACTTTTCTGTCTTTTTGCTTCCAAAATTTCTGTGCCTTTAAATTTAAGGTATGCCTTTTGTATCCTATATTTTAAAAAACCAAGTCTGATAGTTGTGTTTTTTTAAATTTCAACATATTATGGGGTACAAATGTTTAGGTTACGTATGTTTCCTTGCCCTCCCCTTACCCCCGGGCCCTGAATTCTCACCCTGGCCCTGAATTCCCACTGAATTCCCTGAACAAAAACAGGAGAATTTTTGTTCTCCTGTCCTACGAGACCGCTCGGTTTCGCGGCCCTTTGGCCACTGCTGCGAATCAGCAAGGGCTTCCCAGGAAGCGCCGCCCCTCGCCGGTCACCTGGCCACACTTCCCTCCCTTGCGGGATCCGCACCCTTGAGGTCTTCGCTGCTTCTTTACTTGCTCCAATGCGTTCACAAAGATGCTTTATTAATGTTTTGACCAGCAATTGTTTCTTCTGGGAAGGTTCACCCATGACAGGGTAGCCGGACATCGCTAAGATTAGAGATCTTGCCTGGTGATTTTTTGATTTTGCACTCCTGACTAGTGGCTGGGGAATGTTCAGCTTGTGTGGAACCCAAAGATAATATTATCAACATTGCCCTCATACTCCTCTCTTAAAATGCACACACATGGCTGTTTATACTCATACACACACGCACATATGTACGTGCAAAACTCCTTTGAGAGCACGGGACCTGGCATCAGATACACTGGCCCTTCCACTTCCTCGCTGCGTGATCATGGGAACCTCAGTTTCCTTACCTGTCACATGGGGATAATAGCAACACCCGCCGCACGCTCTCCTGTGGTGAGGACGTAGATAACGTATGTCAAATGCAATACCTGGAACGCAGTAGGCGCCTGGCAAACATCAACGGCTCCGATACTTCGCCCAACCCTGACTCCTTCCCCTGGCTTTGAGGAGAACCCTGATCTCTCAGGGTGCTTGAGAATCAACTAGAATCTTGGATGTGGAATGGAGCTTTGCAAACTCTCGGAGACAAAGGGAAATTCAGGCAACTTTATTGTCTTTGCTGTCCTTGATGCTGCCTCCTCCCTTGTGGCAGGGCAGGGCCGGGTGTGGGACCGCGACAGCCTTCTCCCCGCTCTTACTCAGGCGGGGCCGTCTTTTCGTTGCAGAACATTGGCAAGAAGATGTCCTGTCAGCAGTTCATTGCCAACTTGGACCAGCTGAATGACGGCCAAGACTTTGCCAAAGACCTGCTGAAGGTATTAGCTGCTAAGGGTCCCCATTCCCCTAGCTGTGCCCTGAGTGGGTGTGGAGGAGAGAGTCTCTGCCCACTAACCCCTGGCATTCCAGGATTTTAATACTGGGAGCAGGGCCACCATGCCTTTGGGACAAAGGTGGAGACCATCCAGCTCAACACTTGACTGTTCTGTGCTGCCTGAGTTAGCCAGAGATGTCCCTTTGCGAGGTCTGGTTTTAGTGCTCCATTGTCGTTGTTGTCACAGTATAACCAACATTGCCACCAATTGTCACAGCTCACCCACCACCACCACAGCCCTCACCGTCACCACACCATCATTACCGTCACTGCAAGGAAAAGCCCACCCATTTCTCCAGCATCACCAGGAATGAAGGGAATCTAGTTTTCTTTTGAGGTTGAAGCCCAGGGTGGAACTCTGGCCTTCCCAGCTGGGTCAGTTCTCCACTTAGGAGGAAGAGAAGCAGGGTTTTTTTTGGGGGGGGAGGAAGTGTAGATGACGAATTCATTTTCAGATAATGGGTTTGAAGAGCCTGGTGACACCAGGGCCATAGTTGAATAGTGAGTTTAGAGGTCAGAAAATGGAACATTGGCTCCATCATTCTTCTTGCCATAATTATCTTCTTCGCCACCAGGAAGCACTTGCTGAGAACATATTTGTATGTGAGATCAAACAATCCCACTCGCCTATCCACTTCTCCCCATCTACTCAGCTACCCATCTACCCACTTCCCCACTCAGCCACTCATCCTCCCAGGCATCCATTCTTCCACCCAGCCTCTCAGTCATTCACCTACCCATGTACCCACCCATCCACCCAAACATTCCCCACGCACCACACCAACCACTCAGCCATCCACCCATCACCCACACATAAACCCCATTCACCCCAAACACTCCCCCCACACCCCCGTACCTACTCACCCATCCCCCTACCCATCCATTTCCCCACACACCCACCCACTCATCCTCAAATCTATCCACCTAATCATTGACCCAATCACCTATCCAATCACCCTCCCATTCATCCATTCACCCATACCCTCACCCCTACACCTCCCTACCCACCCAAATCTCCCTCATCCACCTGCTATCTACCCACCCCTCCCCTATTCATTCACCCATCCACCCGCCTATTTTCCCACTCACCCACCTATCCACCCTCATCCACTCCCCTATCTGTCCATCCATCCACCCTGTTGAGCACTTACTGTATGCTGAGTTCTGGATTATGCACTCGAGATTCAGTGATGAACAGATAGACAACTCCCAATCTTGTGAAGCTTACAGTCTCTTAGGGGAGACAGACATTAAATGGTCACATAATTCAGTGCCACCCATCCATACATCCACACACCCACTCACTTATCCATCCAACAAACAGGTATGAATCAAACACCCACTTTGCCCCATTGGCTGAACAGAGGCTCCCTCGCTGGACCCACTTTGCTGGAGGTTGATGGGGTTTTTTGACTCTCCACCTGAACTCCCCGCTCTCTCTTCCCCCTTTCCTCCTCTTCCAGACCCTTTACAACTCCATCAAGAATGAAAAGCTGGAATGGGCCATGTGAGTAGTGCCTGCGGGCACAGGCCTGCGGAGGCTGCATCACTGGGCAGGGGCGCAGGTTGGCCACTCTGACCACTCTCCATGGTGCTGATCTCTCCCAACCCCAGTGCCCTGGCAACCTTGTCCAGAGGAGCAGCACCCAGTGCTGCGTTCCCCTTTGGGTTTGATAAAAAGTGTGCAGTGTTTACAGTGCTGTGGAATAGACTGAAGTGTGACTGTAGTTCATGATGTCCACAACTGGTTTTTTGTACTGGGGATATTGCCACAATTCCCAGTGATGACAGCTCTTTCCCTTTTGGGAGGTAGGCAGGCAGGAGGCACGGGTTTCCTATAACCTCAAGAATATGACCGTCTTTAGATGGTGACTGCTTTCAGCAGTGGGTATGGGTCCTTCCCCCAACTTCTTCCCCTGCAGAGGCAGTGAGACCTGGAGGTGCCCAGATGTCTGGAGAGAGGGCTGGTGACCTTGCTGGTTGGGGTGACTGTGAGAGGCTCTTGGGGGAGCCCCTCTCTGCTGTGCTCTCAGGGCAGCCTGGGCCTTCAGGTCCATGCAGAGGTCCCAGGCAGGGATTGGCAGGAGGAACCCAAACCCCGTGGGAAGAGCTGGCACTCTCTTCCAGGGCTCCCATGGGGGGCCTAATTTTTAGGGGTCCCCCTGCTGGCCTCCCCTCGCCAGCATGTTGGAGGGGTTTGTGCAGCAGTTCAGTCTAGCCACAGGTTAGTGCTCCCGGGCTGGGCTGTCAGGGTTGGAGAGAGGAGAGGAACACTGGGAAGGAGACCTAGAGGTAGTAAATTCTCCACTGGCACTTGGAGGCCAAAAATCACAGATCAGAAGTCAGGGGTCAGAACTGAACCGAGGGAGGGGAGGGGTCAGAGATCTGGATCTGTGATCTGGGTTGGAAACCTCCTCATCTCTGCCTCCTGTGGCTGCTCCTGGCCCCCAGGGGGGTGGTTGGTGGGGAAAAGCCATGACCATGGGGGTTTGAGGCCTCCCTGGAGGTGGTGCTCAGACCTCGTACTTTCCTAGTGATGAGGACGAGCTGAGGAAATCCCTGTCTGAGCTGGTGGATGACAAGTTTGGGACAGGCATGAAGAAAGTGACACGCATCGTGGATGGTGGCAACCCCTTCCTGGATGTCCCGCAGGCTCTCAGTGCCACCACCTACAAGCATGGTGTGCTGACCCGGAAGACTCACGCCGACATGGATGGCAAGAGGAGTGGGTGTCAGGCAGGGAGGGGTGTGGGGAGGGATGCTGGCACAGAGGGGCCTGTGCCCCGGCCACTCCTTTGGGGATGCACAAGTTGGGGGAGGTGGGGTAGGAGATACCGGGGGTGTGGTTGCGGCCACACTACCTGTGCCACCCTCCCTAGCGCCCCGTGGGAGGCGTGGCTGGAAGAAATTCTACGCGGTGCTCAAAGGGACCATCCTGTACCTGCAGAAGGTAAGAGGCCCACAGGCCTTACCGAGCCAGCTCGGTCCCACCCAGCTCCTGTGTGGTGCCCGGAGGGTCCTGGGTGGGACCTGGGGCTTGGGCAGTGAGCCTTCCTGACTCGGGCTCACTCAGGGCTTCAGAGGCTTAGGGAGGGGTCTCTGAAATGCCCAGTGGCTCAGCGGATACCCAGGTATAAGGCTGGTCAGGCCTCTGGGACAAACTGGGGTACAGGGGAGGGTTGCCCAGAGTGATTCTTCTTGGGGTGGTCAAGGCATCTTGGCATGGGAACTGGGACAGAGGGAGGAGCAGGGGGAGGTGGGGAGAGAGTGGGTCAGTGTGCCGGAGCCGTGACAGAGGCTCAGCCTGTCCCTGTCCAGGATGAGTACAGGCCGGACAAAGCTCTGTCAGAGGGCGACTTGAAGAATGCCATTCGCGTGCATCACGCCCTGGCCACCCGGGCCTCCGACTACAGCAAGAAATCCAACGTGCTCAAGCTGAAGACGGCCGACTGGAGGGTCTTCCTCTTCCAGGCACCGTGAGTGGCCCGGGTGGCAGCCCCGACCCTGCAGCGCTCCTGGGTGTCCCCATGCACAGCTCTCAGAGCGAGCGTGCGTACTTGACACAGAACAACAGCTGGGTCCCCCCAAGGAGTAGTTCGCAAAGCATGGTCCCCTCAGCGTCACCTGGAAACTGGGTAGAAGTGCGATCTCTCTGGCCCCACCTTAGACCTACGGAGTCAGAAACTCTGGGGACGGGCCCAGCAGCTGTGCTCACAAGTCCTGCAGAGGATGCTGAGGCGCGCGAGAGTCCCTGAGGGACGGGGCAGATGGCATCTTCAGGAATCATCCTTCGCTTTAAGTGCGGGGGATGGGTGGGAAAGGCGTGCCCTGTGGTTGACCTGTAAGGCCTTCCTCCCACTGCCCGCCCCTTCTGGGACTGGAGATGGGGGTTTCCTGTGTCACAGGAGCTCGAGAGGAGGGAGGCCAGTAGGTGAGCCCCGGGTGGTCCGCGGGCAGGCAGTGGGCGGGCAGGAGGGCCGTGGGGGCTCCGCCAGCTGCCACTGCCTCTGGTGTTCTCTGGCCCGTGACCGCTGGGGCTACTGGCCCTGGCCCTGGGCAGTTTTATTTTCACATGAAAATCCAGGTTGCCTGGGAGCTGGGAAGGAAGGGACGCTCCCGGCACGGCTCTGGCCAGGCCCACCCACCCAGCCACTCACCCTCCACTCCCTCCTTTGCCCACCTATCTAAAGGCCTCTGTGCCTTCTCTGGGCCAGGCCCAAGACGGGGTACTGGATGCTGGGTGGGGGGACAGGGAGCCCTCTTGTGAGGAGCCAGCATGCTCTCTCTTTCCCTCCTGTCTTCAGGAGCAAGGAAGAAATGCTGTCCTGGATCCTTAGGATCAACCTGGTGGCGGCCATCTTCTCGGCCCCGGCCTTCCCGGCTGCGGTCAGCTCCATGAAGAAGTTCTGCCGGCCCCTGCTGCCCTCCTGCACCACTCGCCTCTGCCAGGTGCGAGCCCTGGACCACGCTGCCACCTCCCCAGGCTGCCGCCCCCACCTAGGCCCCATTCCGCAGCCACCCCAGCCCCGCCTCTAGGGCACCTGGTCCTGGGCTGAGAGACACCAGAGAAGGGCAGCTGTTCCCTTTGCCCACGCACAGGTGGGAGGACTGAGGCTGCCTCACGCCACCTGCCACACCGAGGCCTGGCAGGCTCTGGCGGGTGGCATGGGTACGCTCCTCTGCCAAGGATGTGACCGTGGGTCTGTGGTGTTGTGTGCATCTGGGCACCGATGCCAGAGAATGTGTGTCATAGGGAGCTAGGGACAAGTGACACGTGACTGACCCTTCATTTGCTGCTTCAGTGTTTTATTTATAATCCTAAACAACTCCAACTCATCAGTACTCCAGGTTTTCGGGGTTTTTTGGAGAGGAAAAGATACACGGTGGGCCCGAACTTGAGAGGCCGAGGGCATGGGACCCTGCAAACTCCTTGTCTTTGTCACCTGCTGGCCCTTTGCCCACTAAGCCCTTGTGGGTTTCTGCTTCCACCCAGAGCCCCTGTGCGTGTGCACACAATGCACATACACACACTTCGTACATGCACACACGTGCATTCACACATACACACATGCCCAACACGTGTGTCCACACACACGCACACAGCACAGGGGGTGGGTGGGAGGTGTGCACTTGTCCATCAGTGACAGCGTCTCGGCCTGTCTTTGGGTGTGATTCTGGGCCTGGGCATCAATGTGAGAGAATGTGCGTGTTTGCGTGTGCGTGCGGGAGTTCCTACGAGCCAGGGGTGTGAGTGGGCCATTGCGTGTCTGTGTCAGGGAGTGTCTATGTGCACAGACAAGTGTGAGGGTCTTGCATCTCCTGAGCCCGCTGGGGGCATGGAGGAGAGCCGATGCCATGCAGTAGGGGGAGGAGGGAAGGGGGAGGAGCGCCCCGCCTAGTGATCCATCCCCTTGTGTTTTGGTGACCCCGGCCAGGCCTGAGTTTCCCTTTGGTGGAGCAGCTTCTGGCGGGACCGGATTAGACCCAGCCCTACCGCATGGCGCATGGCGAGAGCAGGGCCTCACGGGGCAGGACTTGTCTCTGCAGGAGGAGCAGCTGCGGTCCCATGAGAATAAGCTGAGGCAGGTGACTGCAGAGCTGGCTGAGCACAGGTGTCACCCAGTCGAGAGGGGCAACAAGTCCAAGGAGGCCGAGGAGTTCCGGCTGAAGGAGCACTATCTCACGTTCGAGGTGGGCCCTGGGGGGCTGCGCTGTGCTGGGGGGAGGCCCAGAGAGCACAGGGCGGGGACTCCGGTGGCAACACTGCCACTCTCCAGGCACCTCCCGCAGCACCACTTCCCCCACTGGCCCAGCCCCCCTAGGCATTTTCACAACCAACTCAAGACTCCCAAGCCCTGTCCACATGGCTTCCCTTGTGTCTCATCCCCCTCACATATGCTGACCGAGCAGGGCACCCATCTGCGAGCTCGCCCTCCCTCTGCCATCTCTCCCCGCCCAGGATCCGGCCCCACAGCAAGAAGCGTGGGGCTGAAAAGGCATCACTTTCGTTGGGTGAGGGTTGGGGGAGGGAGGCAGGAGCCACTTGTCCATTTTGGACTGCCCCGCACATGGGGCGGACCGACAGAAAGGCCGAGACCGAGCCAGGAAGGCCACCAAAGTGTGAGGGGCAGGACGTCGCCAATCCCAGTCTCTAGATTTCCACAGTGACGTCTTACTGAGGTGTGGGGAGAGAGGAGCGTTCCCAGGATAGATCCTGACCTTTTGTAGAACAGAAAGCGTTATAGTTTTCGGAAATCTTCTCAGATCCACTCTCTGCAACGTAAAGATGCTGACGGCAAAAGCTACAGTGGACTGATCTCTTCCTATGTGCCAGGCACGGTTCTCTGCACTTCCCTTGTGTTTTGTTGCTGTTGTTTGACATGCGGACTCGCTATGTTGCACGGGCTGGATTTGAACTCCTGGGCTCAAGCAATCTTCCTGCCTCAGCCTCCCGAATAGCTGGGACTACAGGCATGCACTATGCCCAGCAACTTGCCTCATATTGACTGATTTGATTATTATGTATTTATTTTTGGAGACAGAGTCTCGCTCTATTGCCCTGGCTATTGTGTGGTGGTGTCATTGTAGTTCACAGCAACCTCAAACTCCTGGGCTCAAGTGATGCTCCTGCCTCAGCCTCCCGAGTAGCTGGGACTATACGCACGTGCCACCATGCCCGGCTAATTTTTCTATTTTTGTAGCGATGGGGTCTCGCTCTTTCTCAGGCTGGTCTAGAACTCTTGAGCTCAAGCGATCCTCCTGCCTCAGCCTCCCAGAGTGCTAGGATTACAGGCATGAACCACTACGCCCAGCCCTGATTCTCATGGTAACTCCATGAGAAATGGGTACCGTTATTATCCCCATTTTACAGATAGATAAACGTGAGATACTGCTCCTATGTATCTCAGAGATGGGGAAACTGAGGCTCGGGGAAGTGGGAGCACTTGCCTGATGTGACACAGTTGAGAAGTGCAGGAGGAAAGATCCTAACTTAGGAGATTGTTTGCGCTCCAGCACCTAAGTCTTTCTCACTCCCACCTGGCTCCATGTGGCGTGGGGAAGGGTCTTGCTCATGTAGCACAGCTGGGTGAGAACAGGATCCCTTGACCCTTGGTCCCTGCTTCTTCCAGGATGCACAGCCTCCCCCAAGCACGCTGAGGGCCTGAAGCTCAGAGGCAAAGCCCTCAGACACTGCAAACCTTCCTCCTAAGTGTTTACACCCATTTATAACCCCTTTGATAGTTTATGGATGTACCCCTTTCTCCATGTCCTCACTATCACTTGGCGTTGTCAAACGTTTTAGTCTTTACTACTCTGATAGGTGTGACAATTGGTGTCTCATTACTCTTTTGATTTTGATTTAAAAAATTTTTAATTTATGGTCAAACACATAACATAAAAGTTACCATCTTAACCATTTTTAAATGTATAGTTCAGTAGTGCTAAGTCCGTTCACACTGTTGTGCAACCAATCTCCAGAACTTTTTCATCTTCCCAAACTGAAACTCTGCACACATTAAACACGAGCTCCCCAGCTCCCCTCCCTGCAGCCCCGCAGCCAGCCTCCTACTTACTGTCTGTCTCCGTGATTTTAACTCCTAGCTTTGCATGTAAGTGGCGTCACACAGAACTTGTCTTTTTGTGACCGGCTTATTTCACTTAGTATGATGTCCTCAAGGTTCATACATATTGGAGCAGCATGTGTCAGAATTTCCTTCCTTTTTAAGGCTGAGTAATGTTCCATTGTATGTATACACCACATTTTGTTTATCAATTTATCCATCAACGGACACCTGGGTTACTTCTGTCCTTTGGCTACTGTGCCTGAGGCTGCTGTGCACACGGTGTACAGTGAGCCCTTTCAGACCCTGCTGTCGATTCACGTGGGTGTACACCCGGAGTGGTATTGCTGGGTCATAAGGAAAGTTTATTTTTAACTCCTTGAGAAACCGTCGCTGTTTTCCATAGCAGTGGCACCGTTTTACATTTCCACCAGCAGTGCACACGGGTTCCAATTTCTCCATATCCTCACCAGCACTTATTTTCTGGTTTTTGCTAGTCCCCATGCTAGTGAGTATGAGGTGCTATCTCACTGTGGTTTTGACTTGGATTTCCCTGGTAATTAGTGGCGTTGAGCATCTTTTCACGTACTTATTGGCCGTTCGTATGTCTCCTTTGGAGAAAAGTCTACGCAAGTCCTTTGCCCACTTTTAAATCGGGTTGTTTAGTTTTTGTTGTTGCATTCTAGGAGTTCTTTATATATTCTGGATACCAGACCCTTATCAGATATATGATTTGCAAATATTTTTTCCCATTCTCAGTTGCCTTTTCATTCTGTTGATTGTATCCTGTGATGTACAGAAGTTTTAAACTTTGATGTAGTCCCATGTGTCTATATTTCCTTTTGTTGATTGTGCTTTTGGTGCCATACCCAAGAAATTATTGCCAATTACCTGGATTTTTAAAATTATGAGTGAAATTTATGTGCAAGTCCCCTATTTTTTATTGGATGACTTTTCTCCTTTTTATTGATTTGTGAGGGCTCTCTGCATATTAAGGAAATCAGTCTTTTGTCATATAAGGTACAAGTATCTTTTCCCATTTTGTTATTTGTCTTTTGACCTTGTTCTTGGCCTTTCTCTGCCCTTTCCTCAGAAAAGCCGTTATGAGACCTATGTCCACCTCCTGGCTGTGAAAATCAAAGTGGGCTCAGACGATCTGGAGCGGATTGAGGCCCGGCTGGCCACCCTGGAAGGGGATGACCCTTCTCTCCGGAAGACACACTCGAGCCCTGCCCTCAGTCAGGGCCACGGGCCTGTGACTGGCAGCAAAGCCACAAAGGATGCCACTGGGCATGATACTTAGCTGGTGTGGCTGCGCAGGCCCTGGAGGCAGGCAGACGCCCCCACAGGGGTCAGTGAGCACAGTTCCAGCCAGGGGCCACGCGGACCAAGCTCCGGGTAGTTGACGGGCAGCAAGAGGCGCGGGGAGAGCCTGTGGGCCGAGGAGATGGAGATGCCGTTCACGGCGCTGACCCTCCTGTACCCTGGGGCATCTCTGGGTCTCAGACCCTCTCCCCAGCCCTCCCTCGTGGCCACAGAGCCTCATCGTGCAGGGCAGCTGTGCGCATGCTCCAGACGCCACCTCGCTGGAGGAGCTGGAAGGGCCGTTGTCTTCCTAGGTCTTCCTTTTCTCACCAAGCTCCTTCCCCGTGTCCTCATCTGCGAGGGCAGGTCTCGACTCCAGGTCTCAGCGCGGAGCCCACCCCTTCCCCTCCTCCTTCCCCTGAGTTGAGCAGCAGCAGGTCTGCCGACCACCAGCAGCGTCCTCTCTTCCCTCTTCCCGACGCCCTCTGGACCGGGCACGGGTCTCCCGCCCCACATCGCAATAACCCAGGCCCGGGCCCCTCCGCTCGGCGCCAAGTTGGCTGCGCTCACCTGTGTGTCCATCTCTCCTGCCGCCCAGCGAGGCCTCTGCTGCCTCCTTTTTATACAGACATAAATGTACACGTATAAGGAGACTATTTGGATAAGGAACCCCTTTAAAGATGGTCTGGGAACAGATAGCCCTCAGAGGATGAAGTCACGTGAAGGACTTCCACGTGGGAGTCTTCCACCCGATTTCGG
>CAUYRT010065028.1:0-33361 GCA_963574885.1 Lepilemur ruficaudatus | reverse complement strand
ACTAAAAAAATAGAAACAAAAAATTAGCTGGGCATGGTGGCTCATGCCTATAGTCCCAGCTACTCGGGAGGCTGAGGCAGAAGGATTGCTTGAGCCCAGGAGTTTGAGGTTGCTGTGAGCTAGGCTGACACCATGGCACTCACTCTAGCCAGGAAAACAAAGTGAGACTCTGTCTCAAAAAACAAAAACCAAAAAAAAACCTGGATGAGTCTGGAAGTCTGGAGTGTGGTTGAAGGTAAACTCCTATTTTGCTTGTATACTTTTCCATATTTAATATTCTAATCACATGGAAGCATTGTTTTTGTTCCGATGTCACCAAAAGCTACCCAGATAGCAAGATTATGGATCTTTTTCTTTTTGAGACAGAATCTTTCTCTGTTGCCCAGGCTGGAATGCAATGGCACCATCATAGCTCATGGCAACCTCAAACTTCCTGGCTCAAGTGATCCTGCTAGCTCAGCCTCCTGAGTAGCTGGGATTACAGAGGCACACCACCACGTTTGACAAATTTTCTTATCTTTAATTTTTGTGGAAATGAGGTCTTGCTATGTTGCCCAGGCTGGTCTTGAACTCCTGACCTCAAGTGATCCCCCTTCCTCAGTCTCCTCAAGTGCTAGGTTTATAGGTGTGAGCCACCATGCCTGGCCAATCATTTTAATTTTTGCCTGTAATTTTTCCAATGGAAAAACTTATAAACATTAGTAAAATAAAAACAATCCTTTGAAAGGAAAAACAAGATAATTCTGGGGAAATGAGCAGTGTGTATGTGGGGAGATTAACTGGTTTATGGGCAATTCTCCTTGTTTTCAGTATATTGTGGTATATTAATGGTTTTTGAAAAAAACTTCTATCAAGTTTCATGATCCATGGTCCCATCCTTATTTTTTTCTGATATTACTTTGATATATACAGTTTTCTTGTAGGTTAACCTATACTAGGAAAGTTTTGTGCCTTCTCTTCATTGGAAACTGTCCAAAAGGAAAAAAAATTACTGTCAATTTCTATCTACATCCTATTGATCTGCTTTAGAGATTAAATATAGCAAAATTATTAATCACTGCCCACCTTCTGTTATCGGCAGGCTCCTGGGTCACCTTCTCAGATCAACAGTTGTGTTTATTGAATGTCAAAGAATTTTAACATTTATTTTAAAAAAATGTGATTAGGAGGGAAAATCTACTGCAAATGAGAATCTGTACACCTTTCTCCAAAGTGAGATCTCGATCTTTTTTTTTAATCGTTTGCAGCTTGGTATTAATATGCTCCTGCTTCCCTCTAACAGTAAAAAAATCTCTTGGTTAGAAATGTTTTAAAACTTTGATCAAAGAAGAAGGGGAGGAAATTACATTTATTGGGGGCCTACTAGGTACTGAATGCATTGCATATATTCTCTCACTTGGTCTTCACAGTTACCTTATGTAGTATTATTATTTCCAATTTGCAGATGAGGAAACAGAATCAGAGAAGTTAGGGAACGATTTCAAAGTTTAGCAGCTGGGGTATGGGTGGAATTAGATTATTACCAGGTCATAAGTGCATGTTCATCCCAGCTTCTGCTAACAGTTTACAAATAAGGATATGAAGGGCTCTCCAGCCCCCAGGCTTTGGGGCCTAGTAAGATGGGGTAGGACAACAGGTCCAAGGCCTGGGTTTCTCTTGGAAACAGGAACATGGAAGATTCTTTACTCAACCCAAGAGAGACACCAGTGAGAACCTGAAGTGATGCTGCTGGAGGGGTTCCCGCTAAGCCCACCTTTTACAAAGGAGGAAAATGAGGCCCAGAAAGGTTAAATGAATTTTGTCCCTATTTCTTATAGTCTCAATTTCCTACTTATTTTTCTCTTTATAGATTTAAAGAATGAGGTAGCAATGCAGGAAGATGGTTTGCCAATGGAGTCTCTGTTGGCAGTGCAGCCTCATTCTTTTTTTTTTTTTTTTTTGTGTCAGTCAATTGACTGCCTAGATAGATTTTTGTATCATCTTGTGTTTTTGGTTCATGGTTTCATTAAGAAGTTAGACTTTAAGAATCCTCATTTATTTTATATGTATTCTTGTGGTAAAATAGTTTTAAAAAATTGAGAATATAAAACAGAAAATGAAATCCTAGGTAATTTCTCACTCCAGAAATAAAAGTATGGGGCCTAACCTTCCAAATATTTGACTATGGTCTAAGCAAATGTACCCCATGCCAAGCCATGCTGAAGCCTGAAGCAAAAGGAAAAATCAATAATACTGGTCTTATCTTTGTTTAAAATTTTAATATTTTGTTCATCATGGAATTTTTGCATTCCTTTGATTTTGTTTGTTTGTTTGTTTTTGAGACAGGGTATTGCTCTGTTGCCCTGGCTACGGTGCAGTGGTACCATCATAACTCTCTGCGACCTCAAACTCCATGCTCAAATGATCCTCCTGCCTCAGCCTCCCAAGTAGCTGGGACTACAGGCCCATGCCACCACACCTGGCTAATTTTTTTTCTGTTTTTTTGTAGAGATGAAGTCTTGCTCTTGCTCAGGCTGATCTCAAACTCCTGACCCCGTAAAATCCTCCCACCTTGGCCTCCCAAAGTGCTAGGATTACAGGTCTGAGCCACCTTGTTTGACCTCCTCTTATTTTTAAAACATTGCATTGAAATATTATTTATCCTGATAACTGCATTTTTTGACATTCTTTATATTTTGCACCTAAGATGAATTCTGTTGTTATCCCTTAGTCATCTCACCCTAGCTCTGGCCCTAGAATATACACATTGCTATTCAAAAGCCTTTTTTGAGGGACTTGTTTTTACAAAATAAAAAATCATATTATAATTAGAGCAGTTTATAGTTCTATAGAGCTTACTATATAATTCTATAGAATTACCATTCTTTTTGCTTTCCATATGTTAACAGTCCTATGAGGTAGGTACTGTTTATATTGTTTCCATTTTGTAGACGGAAAAACTGAGGCATAAAGTTAAAGTGCCCATGGCCACACAGCAGTTAAGGGGCAGAGCTGAAATTAGGGGCAGTCTGGCTCCTAGGGTGTGCACTCTAACTCACCGTGCACTTCTCTCTCTACCCACTGCCCCCCACACTGTCCTGTTACCTACCTTTTTTTGTTACTTTATCATGAGCATCTTTCAATGTCAATACAGAAGACTCTACCTTGGATTCCCAATATAAATGGAAATAGCAAGGAAAAAAAATAAAACCCCGAATATAGCTCAACGGCATCTTGACCATCCCTCCTTTTTTCCTGTTCTTGCCCTTTTGCCTATAAAGACCATTTCTCTCAAGTGGACTTTGGACCATTGTGACCTACCTTCTCCTCTTTTGTGGCAATGCTCTTATTTTGAAGATAATTGATTCGAGCCAACAATCTGGCTGCTGTGTATGCAGAGCAAGCCACCTCTTTGCAAGCTCAGGGAAAACATTTGGAGCACAGATTGCAAAGCACCTGAATTTGAAATGTTTATTTCTTGGCTGGCTTTTATTTTCTTCCAACTATCAGAGGAACTTTGGCTGAAGTTGACGCATTAATCACTTGTCTAAATTCATTTCTTAAATTCTAGTTATTTTTAAATGATAAGTAACATGATTTACTGCCCTTTCTGATTTAGAAACTTGTTCAAAATTCAGAGTGGTATCTACCTCTTTGTTAGCATAGTCGTTGAATGCTTTTTCTTTTGTCTTTTGTGATAATTAAGTGCTTATGGTTCTTTCGTCTGAAATTCAGGCTCCTTATTGATACAGTTCATGCACTCTGGACCATTTAATTTAGACATTGGTTATTTCTAGTAAATAAGAATATTTTGCATATTGCAGAATTGGTTATTTCTGCAATATGGTGGATGTACCATAAGATAAGTGGGCTAAGAGGAGTAACATGACCTGTTTTGATTGTTTTGCAATATGCTCCCTTTTCTTTTGCGAGTGGTGAGCAAATCCTGCTAACAAGGTCAGCAATTCAAATGCTATATGGCTCAGTTCCAGGTCAGTGTCTGCACCTTGTGATGCAAAGTCTATGATGTGGAACACTGATCACAAAGAATATGTGTGTGTGCGTGCGTGTGTATCAGTTCAGATCTTAAGTTATTTCCTGTGGTGTGAGTAGATAACAGGCAGAGGCACAATCAGGTCCCTGTAAGCACCAGGGATGAGAACAGAGCCCAGCTGGTTTGTGTGCATGTCACTGTGTGAGGGTGGCTGGGTGGAGACGTTTGGCAAGTTAGGTGGTGTCATGGGCTGAATTGTGTCTCCCTTCTAAATTCATATTCAGATTTTGAAGTCATAATCCCCAGGACCTCAGAACATGACTGTATTTGAAGATAGGACCTTTAAAACAGTGATTAAGTTAAAATCAAATCATTATGGTGGGGCCCTAATCCAATCTGACTGGTGTCCTTATAAGAAGAGAAGATTAGGACACAGACTCATTCAGGGGTAGGAAGACCATGGGAAGACACAGGGAGAAGATGGCCATCTGCAAGTCAAGGAGAGAGGCCTCAGAAGAAACCAACCCTGCTGACATCTTGATCTCAGACTTCTAGCCTATAGACTAGAAAACTTTCTTACAGCCTATAGACTGCAAGAAAATAAATGTCTGTTGTTTAAGCCACCCCATCTGCAATAATTTGTTATGGCAGCCCTAGAAAACTAATATAGATAGGAAGCAGGTATAACAGGGTGGATGTTAGAATTGAAGACACACATTTTAGTCAAGCTGGTCAAGTTGAAGATCTCATTACTTTTACTGTCCCTATAATTTACCTACCTGTAAATAGATTTTCTGTTCTGAATTCTTGTGATTTCCATGTAATAATGAAGTACCTCTTGTTGCCTAAATGGACTAAGTATACCAAGTGGTTGGAAAATCCAATGACTCACCTCTGAGGAATGGGCTGGTGGAGATTTAGGAGCCATGCTGTCATTCTGAGGCCACTGCTAAAAGAGAGGGCACCACTCCCTTGTGAGTGGACGGGGAAGAGAACCATTGCTCTCACATGCCAAATATTGGGCGGTGAACTTTACAAACATCTTCTTTAATTTTTACCACAAACTTGCATGATGTATTACATTATCCCTGTTTTATAGATGAGAAAACTGAAGACACAGCAATTGTAAGAACTTGTGACTCAAACAGATCTGCCTGTATCTAACCCAATATTGTTTTTTATTACATTATGATATCTCTAATATCTTTTAAAAAATGTGATGGCTTTGGTTTCTATGATGGATATTTTTATATGTCAACTTTGCTAGACCTTAGTGCCCAGTAGTTTAGTCCAATACAGTACTAGATGTTGCTATGGCAGTATCTTTTCAGTTGTGGTTAACATTTATGATCAGTAGGCTTTGAGTTAAAAAGATTACCTTCCAGAATGTGGGTGGGCCTCATCTAATCAGTTGAAGGCCTAAGAACAAAGATTGAGGATTAAGGATCAAGGTTGCAACATAGCAACCTGCCTGAGTTGCTAGCCTGCCAGCCTGCTCTAAAGATTTCAGACTTAAGACTGCAACATCAACTCTTACTTACTTTTCAGCTTGCCAGCCCGCTCTACAGATTTCAAACTTGCAAGCCCCCACAATCATGCGAGCTTAAAATAAATTTCTGTCTGTCTCTTTCTCTTTCTGTGTATATCTATCCTGTTTCTGTTTCTCTGGAGAACTCTGACTAATACAGTCTCTAATTAAATTCAAATCTTCAGCCTGGAAGGTAGGGAGTCTCACTATTGCATTAAAGTAGATTACCTGCTATAACAATCAGGTAAACAATCTCTAAATCTCAGTGGATTAACACAATAAAATTTTTATTTCCCACTCTGTCAAAAAGAATATTGGCAGGTTGGCTTGCTCCATGGTGATTAGGCAACCAGGCTTCCACCCAGTGGTTCCACCAGTATCCAGGAGACCCTGGAGTCTCTCCTGGATCCTCTGTATCTGGCTGAGAAGTGAAGAGAGAAGTGAGAAAATGTGGAGGCTCTCATGAGAGGCATCAGAAGTCAGGCCTGCACGCAGCACATGACTTTCTCCCATATTTCACTGCCCAGGGCTCATGCACATGGCTGCATGAAGCTGAAAGGGCAGTAGGGGAGCCCAGTTAGGAGAGGAGAAGCACGTGTAGCACGTGTGTCAGAGAACACTGGCTTTCTCTGTCACACCCTTCTGCTGTCAACACAGCTGCAGACACGACCAGGAGAGTGGTAGGGAAAAAAAATCAACATCATAAATCCATGTTGCTTTTGGATAGGAACATGGACTTTCAATATGTCTATTATTTTTAAAGTTAATCAGACACAATTCTAATCAAAATAACTATAGGATTCTTGCCCTGGAAATCATCAGAATTTTCCAGAATATTAATTTGGATAAATAATGGAGCATAGACCAAAGACAACTTTGAGCAAGAAGAGCTATTAGGGTGGTAAATCTGTTTCCATCAGATATTAGACAGGATTATAAAATAATACATTGCACCTGAGATGTCATTTAACACCCAACTGGTGACCTTCTAGAAAAAGTAATAAATGCATACTCTACAAGTGGTATTGCCATTTGGTACGACTCTTTCAAAAAGTAGTATGAGAAGATATATATACACATACACACATACTATATATAATCTATATCTATATATATCAGGAGATATAAAAATATTCCTACATTTTGACTCAATAATATTAATCCTAGGACTTTATTTCAAAGAAAGAATTCAGCTTAAAAAGAAGCTATATGTAAGGATATGTTCATTGCATTATTAGTCATAATAGGAAAAAAATAAGTCCTAAGTTTATAAATATCTAATAAATTATCTTTAGTGAGGGCATTCTTTTCATAAATACCCAAGGTCTTACCAGCTACTAATAGAATAAGAACTGAAAAATAGAATTTTGCTTTAAATTGACTAGGAAAAGCTGAGGAAGAGCATGATTATAATTGAATATCTGCTCACCATGGTGGAGTCATATCATTTTTGTAGATCTAAACATAAGTTTCCTTTTCTCACTAGTCTGGAAAACACAGTATGGTGATTATTAAGACAATTTTCCTAGCTCTAAAAAGCCTCAATCCTGCTTGCCTTCAGAGCTTCTCTTGGGGGAACAGAAAAAAAAATTACAGTAAAACCAAACCTCACTAGTGTTTGCCACTGGCAAACAGAGATGCCCCAGGAAGGAGACCAGGTGATGATTTTATAAATATACACTGTGATTTGTGTGTTGTGGAGAAGTCTCTGACAAGGGCAAGAACAGTCTGGCTGCTTCTTTTGAGTCATGGACATCTTTGTTGCTCTGCCCTTTGTCCTAGGATGTGTGAGATGGAATGCATGAGCCCCTTGGCTGGGAGTGGAAAGAAACTCTGGGCCCCATTCCATCCTCCTCCTCATTGCTTGATTGAGCAGAAGCCGGTGTGCAGAGATAGCAGGGCAAGATTCCCAGCGCATTTGGACACCCTTCTTGCCTGTAGGATGTCGGTAGTAGTAGAGCCACTGGGTGGTGATAGTTGAACAAAAGGGGCAGGGTGGGGCGGAGGGAACCCACCTGAGGTCCTTGCTTTGCTGATAAATGCCAGCCTTCCCTAGAGGATTGTACCCTCCCTTCAGCTACCCTCCCTCCTGAGCTACCAGGCTCTTTAAGAAGTCAACCCCACAGCTTGGCTGTATATACATATTTATATATTTAAAAAGGACTCTCTGTAGAAGGCACAGTGGGAACAGATTTACCAAGAGAAATGGCAATAGAGACAGAAATCATAACAGCAAACACAATAATTATAGGATTGCCAAAGACACAATAACAACTCTTTCCCAATGCCTCCCACTGTCCTGGCTGGACTCCCTGATTCCTGGCCCGAGGCCTGTGCCATGACTACTGTGGTCCCGGCAGTAAGTGCTGGGCCTGCTCCCCAGTGGTTCCAAGGGCCTCGCCTAAAGTCCTGGGCACACCCTCCCCACCCCCCAACAGTGGCGGTGGAAGATTTAAATAAACACAGGCTCAGGGAAGAGACAGGGAAATAAGAATCCTGTGTTCTCATACAGCACACAACAAGGCTCCTTGTGGCTCCAAAACAGGGAGCTCCCCTTCCAGCTGGCCCAAACATTTTCTCTTCCAAGAAAGCACTTTACAAATGATACCTCGGACAACAGGCACAGTTTTGAGTCACCAGCTACACAGTGAGCCAGAGGTTTGCGAAAGTCCCTCAGTGCTGAGTTGTGGCAAGTGGCAACTTGGAGTCTGGGATGAGATGTTCCTGTGGTCTCCAGGTGTGATCCAGATGCTGGCTTTCCTTTTCTCAGGAGAGTGCTGGAGTGGGTGGTGGGTCTTGGCTGCCTGGCCAGCCAAGGGTCCGTGTGGATTTCTAGCTTTGCCAGGTTAGCTGTACATCCTTTGTTCTCTCCCTTCTTCTTTCCTATCTCTCTCTCCTTACATATTATTTCCATTTATTGAGCATTTACTATGTACACAATACTGTACTGGACATGGAGGAGGCTGCAAAGATGTATAAGGTATGCTTTTACCCTCCAAGGAGCTGAGAGCCTCATATTGGAGACTGTAACCTGGGCTAGGGTTAAAGAGTTGTTGGTTCCAGAGCTTCTCTATCACAGATCAGTGGTATGACCTTGGGAAAGTCACTGACCATTTTAAAGTTATGTTTCCTCATCTATAAAATAGGAGGGTCATACAAGATTGTTCCATCCTTTTGTAAATTCTTTTGAGTTTTTATTTTTATATTTTTAGAGACAGGGTCTCACTATGTTGCCCAGGCTGGATTTGAACTCCTGGGCTCAAGCAATCCTCCTCGACTGTGCCCAGCCTCTGTTGAGTTTTTATAGCGAACATCAAAGAAGTAGTTTGTTCACTTGGTGGAGAAGGATGGCATTGCAGAGTTTTTAGAGAAGGCTTTGTGGAAGAGATAGGACTTGAGTTAAATCCTAAAGGATTCACAGGGAATAATAGTAAAGAGAAAGCAACATACAAATCCAAGAGACTACATGTGATTGGGAGGGGAAAGTAATGAAGAAGTTCTGGGTTAGGATGAGTGCAGGAGGAATTGAAAGGAAAGTAGAGATGAGGCAAATATTGTCAAAGATAGATCTTAGATTTGGGGAAATATGAGAAAAAGTCATACCATGTGGTTTCTTCATTTTAAGCATAGTCTCAATGGTGGTATCATTGATGAACTAGAAGATGATAAAGGAAGTTGGTTTAAAGGGGAAGATGCTGTCAAGTTTCAGTTGTGTTGAATTTGAGACAGGAATAGGATGACCATTGGATATGTCCAGTGTGCAGTCGAAAGTGTACAGTCAACACTTAGGAGAAAGGTCATCAAAGACTGGGGAGTTGCTTGGTTAGCAGTTCATGCTGCAGTGATGAGACTGGATGGACCTTTGGCAAAATGTGAGAAAAAGGAAGAGCAGAGGGTTAAGGGCATAGCTTTGGGGACCACCCGTGATTGGAGGAGAAGCCAATATAAAGGAGGCAGAGAAACAGTCAGAAACAAGAGTAAAGCTAGGAGAGCGAGCAGGAGCAGGATTTCCAGACAGGTCGGGAAGGTATCTGCTACTACCAAAAAAGCGAAGGGGACCTGAAAAAATGCTGCTGGGTTTGGCAAACAGACAATCACTGGTGCACTTTCCTGCTTTTGGTACCAGTTTTTCCTCTGTCTTGGGGAAATGTCTGATGGAACATTCAGGGGCGTTTGGTGGAATTAGTTTGTCTAACGGTCTTTTTGTTTTTTCATTTATCTTTTAGAGAAAACATGAAGGGAATTCAGTTGGAGTGTGGAAAACCCTTGTTTTACAACATTGTTGCCCGATTAATAGTCAATTTAGTGTAGTGACTATTTTGTTCGCCAACATTAATATCTAGGTTGAGATTGAAACATATGCAGTATCTAATTTGGAGGAATAAGGGATAACACAGGCCACTTGGGTTATCTACATAAAGTATGACTCTTCTCGCCAGAAAATACACCCTGAAAAATAGCATACGTATTTAGGTGCAGGTTTCAAAAAGCCCCTAGGGAGCCATGAACTCAAGTAAAGAGCTCTTAAGTAGGATCCAAGCTCCTTAACATCGTGTAACCTCTCTGTGCCCATTTTCCTCACTTGTAAAGTGAAGACAACCAATGAAGAATAAATGAGCTAATACAAGTCAAGTGTTTAGAAGAAAACATGACACATGGCAGGTACTCAATAATTGTTATCTATTATAGTTACGATTGTTATGTTATTAGATGAAATTTCCTCAGCTAACTGGCTGTTCTCTGGACAAAGCTGTTTTCCCCTGAAGTAGTCATTCACTCAGTACCTTTCTCTCTCACCTTCTATTAATTTGTTCTAGGGTCTAGGGAATTGAAGAAGAGTAAAGCTATAATCCTCATCAACAAGAAACTCTGATACTAGTGACATGTAAGCAGAAAATTACTCTCCCCCAAAGCTTTCAAAATAGAGTTTTCAAATAAGAAAAGGGCAAAGAAAGAAACCTGGAGCAAAAGACTGTTTCTGTTGTTAAGATTTTTAGAAAAAAATGTGTGTAATATATAACATGAACTGAGAAATTATGTGTTTGGAATCCACTAATTTGGAGTTGATAGGAGTAGAATTACATCTTAAGCTAGACAAAAGAGTGGCATCACCTTCTAATATTCTTAAAAATGGGATTTATTAAACAAAGTAATAACACAAGGACCCAAGGGTAGTACTGTCTGTGAAGCACTCTGATAAAGCTCTAATTTTACCTCTGTTGTAGCTTCTGAAGCATATTGTTACCCTTTGCCTTTTGTTTGTTTGTTTGTTTTGTAGACAGGGTCTTGCTCTGTTGCCCATGCTGGAGGGCAGTGGCATGATCATAGCTCACTATAATGTCCAACTCTTGGGCTCAAGTGATCTTTCTTGCCTAAACTTCCTGAGTAGCTGGGACTACAGGCACGTGCCACTATGCCCACCTAATTTTTTAAAAATTTTTTTGTAGAGATGAGGTCTCACTAAGTTGCCCTGATTGGTCTCAAACTCCTGCCTTCAAATGATCCTCTTGCTTCAGCCTCCCAGACTGTTGAGATTATAGGCATGAGCCACCATGCCAGCCACCCTTTGCTTAAATTAGACTATAAGCTACCAGAGGGCATGATGGAGTCTATCTCATTCATTTTTGTGTCTAATACTGATTAATTGGTGGTATGGTTATATTTAAAGAGACAGAGAACTTTTCCATTCAATCTTTAAAACATTTTAGCAGACTGCATTTTCATAGAACTCATTAAGTCACAATTACCAATGATTATCTGTTCATTAAGGTGCCTATCTGGAAAACTCTTTGTTTATCTATGATTTGTATTGTTCTAGAGAGTATTAAGATAGCTTTAGACATATTGAATAAATCAGAGGTTTCACTAACTCAGAATGACCTTACCTATTAGACTAAATTAATGTGATGTTAATATTTACTCTTTTAGAAAAGCTTTTATCTTAGAAGAAGAATGATTGAAGAAAAGTCCAAGAATTCACTTACCTTTGGTGGCTCAGAGGTTAAAAGGAGCTTCATTAGACTTTTTTAAAATTAAAATTCCTTTGAAATAGTTTTATGTACCACTTGAGTCCTATTATGTATTTTTTGTATTAGGGAAGAACAAGTTTCTGAATATAAAATCAAATTGGGATTTGCTCCTGAACAATGTGAAGGGGGAAACAGATTTTTTTTCATGATCATATTTGGGTTTATTAGGAAAATATACTTTGAGTTAAAACATTTTTCATAAGCACTGCAGACAAGGTGCTCCATTCTACTGAATAAGGTAGAATGTGGGGTAAACCCCAAATTTGGTCTGGATTTTAAGGATGCCCAGGGTCCAAGCCCATCTGTCCATGCCTCCCTAATGATTGTACCCAGACACATGTATTTACAGTTCCACAAACTTGTGTGCTTTTCAGCCTGTTGCCCCCACCCCTCAAAGCCCACTGAATTCCTCCCCCAACCCCAGGATTTAATGTTCAGATGAAATCCTGCCATCCTCTGGGAATCATCCCACCAGGTCTCAGTGAGATCATTTGGAAATGATCCCCCACTCACAGTTCCTTTTAAATTAAGGGTTTATTGAGTGATCACTCCATGCCAGCCACTGTTCTAAGTGCTTTACAGGCATCATCATAACAACCCTATGAAGTAGGTAATATTACTAGCCCTATTTTACAGGTAGAGAAACAGGTTTTGAATGGCTAATTAATTTTCTCAAGATCACATAGCAAGAAAATAGTAGAGCCAAGAAATTAACCCATTTCTACCTGGTTCTAAAACCCGAGTTCTTACCCACCATATTATTCTGCTTCCTCTGAACTTCACACAGTACTCTTTTATGACTGGAATTGACTTCCTTTTAATTAAAAAAAAATATTTTAGTATTTTTGGTTTTTGCCTCTGCACTTTCCTCTGATTTTCAGTTGGACTGTGAAGTCTCTTTTTTTTTTTAAATAAATATTTTAGGATAGTTTTAGATTTACAGAAAAATTATGAAGTTAGTACAGAGGCTTCCCATATAACTCAGATAAAATATATTTTCCATTTTAAATGAAATCTGTAAGGTTGGCATTAGTGTCTTTGTTTTTGTTTGTTTGTTTCAGCATATTATGGGAGTACAAATGCTTTGGTTACATAAATTGCCTTTGCACTGCCAAAGTCAAAGCTACAAGCTAGTCTTTGTGGGCAAATATTGTGTCTCCTTCTTAGTATTCCCCTTTGGTTTCTAGCACGGTGTCTTTCACACAGTTGATGCTTGGTGAGTACTTCTTAAAGAAGTAACAGTGAAATAGATTCCTTAGAACCAAGTGGATTTCCCAACTCTTGAAGGTCAGTATTAGCCCACAGTTTAGGTTTTCTCTCCTCACAGAATATTGCAGACCGAATGTTTTTGTCTCCCCGCTGTCTTAAATTCATATGGTGAAGCCCTAACTCCTAATGTGATGGTATTTGGAGATGGGGCCTTTGGGAGGCAATTAGAGTTAGATGAGATCATGAGGGTGGGGTCCCCATGATGGGATTAGTGGCCTTATAAGAAGAGGAAGAGAGAGAAATCTCTCTCTGCTGTGTGAGGGCGCAGTGAGAAGGTACTGGATTGCAAGCCAGGAAGAGTTTCTCACTGGGAACCATATCGCGCAGCACCCTGGACTTGGACTTCTCAGTCTCCAGAACTGTGACAAAATAGATGTCTATTGTTTAAGCCACCCAGTCTATGGTATTTTGTGATAGCAGCCCAAGCAGAGTAAAATACAGAAGTATATTAATATTAGACATGAGAGGTTCTTAGCAAATTCTTGGAGTGTTAAGATGAAAGGAAGACACCAGAAGGGGCACCCAGAGAGAGAGGATGTGTGGAAGTCCTCATCATAGACACAGCCCCTATGAAGTAGGTCTGCCTTGAGAGTGGTAGAGTATTAGAGCATGGCATGCATCCAGAAAAAATGAAAACGTGATATCAAATACTGACAAGCAATTAAAATCTTTACTTCAGCCTCAAATAATTGGAAAGGGGAATCACACTGTATTCTTCTCATCCATATAGTCCTTTCAAAGTCCTGTTGATTCAAGTACAGTAGCCTCTCAACTCTTCCTGCTCACATGCTCATGCTCATTTTGTGGGTGTTCGTGTTCTTGCTCACGTTCTTGTTCTCACCCCTTGTCCCAGTGCAGTCCATCCTCAGGTGGACATCTGAGTACTGGTAGGCTAGTATGTGAACACAACATCTTCCTTAGATATTTGGCAGGAGGAGTTAGTCACAGTTGTAGTGGAGTGAGATTATTCTGAAAATTCTAATGAAAGCAGTTGGGGAAGATTTGGGAGGCAACTTGGTTTTCAGACACTCTAATGAGATGAAGATTGTATGAGTGCCATACTGGCTTTGAGAAAGGGTATGTGAGCCATGTAATGGTCTACATGGTGTACTGTGGTGGCAAGGATGAAAAGTGATAGGAGAGTGTTGCAGGGCTATTAACATTATTGTATTAGTAGATAAAACTATTGAGCACTTGCTAGGCACTGTTACTGGTCTATGTACACTGTCTTATTTGATTCTTTCACTAAACTTATTAAATAGGCACTTTGAAGAACTTTCATTTTAGAGATAAGGAAACTGAGGCAGGGAGAGCATAAATTATGTGCCGAAGGTTACAGAGGATAAATGGCAGAACCAGGAATTGAGTCCACACAGAGTGGTTCTAGAGTGTGTGCTTGTAGTCACTTCTCTATAGCTTTAGGGTGGAGGTGACATGAGATAGACTCCCTGGCCCCCCTTCCACCTTGAACGGGGTCCAAAGTAGACGAGTTGCCAGTTACAGGTGGTTCATTATTTCCTAGGGATAGCTATCTTTGAAGTGGCAATTTATGAGTCTAAAAAATATACATTTGGTACTTCCTTGATTTCCAGGTGCATTTATAGAGGGTAGTACACTGACAATTTTGAGTGCAAGGGTAGCACAAGAGAAGGTTGAGTGGCATAATTGAAAAGGAGAATGCCAACATTAATTCTTACGGAGCCAGGATGGGTTAGGTTATGGTACAATTACCAATAACCACTCAATTTCTGCTTAAGGGAATGTATTTTTTCTCTCTCTCTCTCCCTCTTTCTGTTTCTTATGCTACATGTAGAGTGCTGGCTAGCAGGGTACTCTAAAAATTACTCAAGGGCTTCAGAATGACAGATCTCCATGTTGGTAAGTATGGTCATCCCTTGATATTTGAGGGGCATTGGTTCCAGGACCCCCACGAATACCAAAATGTGCAGATGCTCAAGTTCCTTATTAAAAATGGTCTAGTATTTGCATATAACCTACGTACATCCTCCTGTATACTTTAAATCGTTTCTAGATTACTTAACACCTAAAACAATGTAAATAGTTATTATAGTGTATTGTTTAGGGAATAATGACAAGAAAAAAATTTGTAAATGTTCCCTGCAGACCTAACCATCCAATTTTAATTTTTTCAATTTTTTAATTTTTAAATTTTTTTTAGTGGTGTCTTCTTGTTTTATTATTTTTTCTTTTTTTAATTTCAGCATATTACAGGGGTACAAATGTTTAGGTTACATGTATTGCCCTTGCGCCACTCAAGTCAGAGCTTCAAGCGTATCCATCCCCCAGACAGTGCGCACTGCACCCATTACGTGTGTATATACCTATCCCCTCCTCCCTGCTCCATCTGCCTGACACCCGATGAATGTTATTGCTATATATGCACTTAAATGTTGATCAGTTAATACCAATTTGATGGTGAGTACATGTGGTGCTTGTTTTTCCGTTCTGGGAATACTTCACTTAGTAGAATGGGCTCCAGCTCTATCCAGGATAATAAAAAAGGTGCTAGATCACCACTGTTTTTGTGGCTGAGTAGAACTCCGTGGTATACATATACCACATTTTATTAATCCACTCATGTATTGATGGGGTCTTGGGTTGTTTCCACATCTTTGGAATTGTGAATTGTGCTGCTGTAAACATTCGAGTGCAGATGTCTTTTTTATAGAATGTCTTTTGTTCTTTTGGGTAGATGCCCAGTAATGGGATTGCTGGATCAAATGGTAGATCTACTTGTATCTGCCTCATATTGCTTTCCATAGAAGTTGTATAAAAATATTTTTGATCCACAATTGGTTGAATCTATGGATATGGAACCCATGGATATGGATGGCAGACTGTACTTATAAGATCACTGCAATAGGGAAATACAGAGAGGTGAATCTTGCACCAGCACTTAAAGTGTCCACTTGGAAGTGATTCATGTTGCTTCTGTTGACATTTCATTGACACCTTCAAGCCTCATTTCCAGGAGGTGGGAAAGTGCAATCATATTATCTGTCTGGAAGGAGAAAAACAAGAAAGAGTTGATGAACAGCACCTAAACTACCCCACTGTCTGGACAGGCTAAAGCTGAGTATTGGTCCTGATTCAGCGGTGGGATGGTGACGAACTTAGCATAATGCAGTTTGCAGACCTGACTGAGAATCTCAAATGGAACTATCACATACTTTTCCCCTCAAGAATTATTCCAGTTGAGGGAGACTGAGATGTCCAGAGAAAACATTCATCATTTAAAAATACTATCGTTAAAAAGCATTTCCTACTCTTTGGATTATGCAAACGAAAAGCCATTATGTGGTTGCGTGGTATCACGGGAAACAAACTCTGCTTGTGTTTCTGTCCAGGCTTAGCATGACCAACCTTTATGACCATTTTCATCTCAAAAAAAAAAAAAAAAAACAACAAAGTCTACATGCAAGAATTCTTGTTCATAATCGGCAGTTCATAAAGTTTTATCAAGTGTCAACATTAAAACCCAATTTACTTATTTCCTTTGAAGTATCATTTTGTGTTTTTTTTTCCTCTTCATAGTATGGGTCAAGAGCCCTCTTCAGATTGATAAGAAAGCTTGTATTTTCTAATTTGGTTAATGAATATTCTTTCAATTATATTTCTCTAGAATTGGAAACAAAGTTACTTTAGAAAGTTTCTAATGTTTCCTAGCTTATCATAAAAGCAGGAAGTTAACAGGTTTGAATTGTTTTCTTTCTTCCTCCTCCCCTTTCTGCCTCTTCTCTCTTGCTCTTTCCCTCTCTCCTCCCTCCCTCCTTTCCTACCTTTCCATCTAACCATCCTTTTCTGAGCTCCACACCCAGCCTCTATGTGACCAATTCCTACTTATTCCTAAGGTCAAAGCCTAGTATCATTTCCCTGGGGAAACCTTTCCTGTCCCTTCATACCAGTTTGTGTCTCTGGTATGGGCTTCTGTAGTATTTAGCACTTTGTCTTCAGAGTTCATGTGAAAATGTATTTCTATGACTATTTATGGAATTATCTGTCTCATGTCTTCCCTCCCAATCATACTGCAAGCTTTGGGAAAGCAGGTGCCAGGATTCTCTTGTTCATTACTGTGGCTGTAGGTCTTAACACAACACCTTAGTCATGACAGGTGCTCAGTGAATATTTGGATATCGATTTTTCAGCAGTGCTCCTACTTTTCCCCATCCTTGTGTTTGGGTGACTTGGTGGCTCTTTCTAGTGTCAAGAGGTACAGACCAACTCAGGTGGGAATGATCTAAAAGCAGAGACCCCCTGTAAAAATGAGAGCAAGCAGCAACAAAAATACCTGTGTAACATTGTCCTGCTTCCTTTAAATGTTGATATTTTGTGGATAGTGATCAAGTGCCATTTTAGACCAGTATAAGCTTATTGCTCCAAAACTATGAAATTTAAAAGTGGTATTGATGGAGTGGTATACAGGGAGAGAACAGGGCAAAAAAACCCATTTTTCCACCAGTTACGTAACATAACTGCTTGCCAGCATGTCTGATATGATAGACTGAAAGTACCATTTTCTTGGTAAAACAAACACAGACTTCTTTTTAAAAACACCTTTTGATACTTTATGAGTAGGGCTGGTGTATGTAACCGATCAAGACCAACATATGGCTTATTATGACATTTAGCTGATTAAAATAGTCTAGACATAAACTTGAGATTTCAGAAATGTTTAAGTAAGAAATACATTTTAATGTACAGTAGATGTGTACTTAGTCCTAGGCCACCTGTATCCCTACAGGAATTACAGAGCAGGAAGTACTTTTGACTCAAGAAGTGTGTCTGAAAATTAAGGTTGTAAATTAACAACAGCTTGTCTATTAGATTATTTCAGCCATAAAGGACTCAGTATGTTTCAAAATGCTCATGATTTTCAATACATTTCTGTGGTTCAGTTTAATAAAGAGTGATGCTGGGAATGCCTTTGGCTTGAAAGTCTGCAAAAGCACATTTTTAGAAAATCCCAGAGAATAAATAGTAGCTGCTAGTTAGGCTGTGGTAAAACACACCTGTGGCTAATGGAAAAGGAAAAGCTTGAGCTGCCCCTTGGCACGGGCCTCTGGGTCTACACCAGGGGGACTGCTGTGGCTTAGTGGGCTGTGCCCCGCCTTGGCCTCAGTGCCAGGAGAGCCAGCGTTCTTGTCACGCTTCCGAGCCTTGGGTACAGCAGTTATTCCTTCTGGCTTTGTTTTCCTGGTCTGTAACATGTGAATAATGAGGCCTAATTAACACATGGGGCAGCTGTGAGGATTAATTGGCTAATGTTTGGGGCCAAGCACTCTGATGTTGAGCATATTATGATTAGTTGTTAGGGTAATTCTGAGGCTCAGTTTAGGTTGTGATTTTTGGTTAGTTTTTTTGTTAATCTGATCCTTCTGGGTATGTAGGAGGTGGGTGAAGTCAGGAAAGGATATAGGGGTGGGTCAGGAGTCTCTGGCTTTTGTATGCGAGAGAGACAGAAAGAGACAGAGAAGAGAGAGAGTGAGAGATTGAAGAAGAAGAAGAAGGAAGAGAAAGAGGATGAAGAAAAGGAGGAGGGGGGAGGGAGAGAGGAACAGAGATGGAGGAAAGGAGGTAAAAGAAGAAAGAAGAAATGAGAGAGTGAGAGAGCAAGACAGTGGACACTTCTGAAGTCTCTGGGGGCCTAGCTCCCAGGTGGTCTGTGAGTTTGGGAAATACTGGAATTGATTGGGACGGGACCAGGGTAGAACAGAATGCGATATATTTGCCTTTCTCCTGTAGCCAAACTCTTGAGCTGGCAGGAAGACATGGAGCTCATGGTGACCTGAGCCCGTTCACCATATTTCTTTTGCTAAGGTTTAATTCTGTGTATGTGAGCTGTGTTAACCTTTCCCTTTCTGAAGCATTCAGTAGGTAGGACAGTGACATGGCAGTCAGGAGAACTTGCTTTTTCTCCCAGTTTGATTTACAGTATGACTCTAAATGGGGCAAGTCATTTATCTCATTGGTTTCCTCCCTTGATAAATGAGGATTAGATGAGCCTAGGTGTATCTGTTAGCTTTTGCTTCATGACAAACCACCCCACAACTTTGTGATTTAAACCAGCAGACATTTATTTAGCTCACTGTTTTGTGGGTTGGCATTTGGGACTAGACTCCTCTGGGTAGTTTTGCTGATCTAAACTGGCCTCTGCTGACCTCAGTGGGGCTCACTCATGTGTCTGAAGTCAGCTGCTGGGGCAGCTGTGGCCAGCTGGTTTACGATGGCCGTGTCTGGATGATGGGATGACTAGAGCCTTTCTTTACCAGGCTCGTTCGTTCTCCAGCAGGCTAACCCGGGATGATTCATGTGGTGGTCAAAGGTTCTAAGAGTGGAAGATGCAAAGTCTCTGGAGGTCTAGGCTCAGAACTGCTATCATCAAGTCAGGGGCCAGCCCAGCAGAAGGGTGGGGATAGAATAGACTACTCTTCTGGATGGGAGCAGCTGCAGAGTATTGTGGCCAATGTTTTCTTCAAACTACCTCTTCAAGGTAACTTTCAGTCCCAGTAGACAATAAACAGAAATTAGAACTAATAGGGGTACAGCATCTGTTTTTTTTTTGGGGGGGTGTTCAATTTTGAAAATTTGAGGTTACAAGTCCTGGCTGCTGTTTTGAATTTATTATGTGGCTTCAAATAAGTTTTCCAAACTTTTTGTTGATTTTTTCTACTTACTAGGCTTCTTTTGCTTGTCCGTCACTAAAAAAAATCAAGTAGTTAACAAAGAATTTTATAGAGAGGTTTCCGTATATACAAAGCCAGGTGAATAAGGGGCATTTGATAAATAATTATTGAATGCAAAAATGAATACATGTGTTAATATATACTTAGGTCTTTTAGCGTTTTTGGCAACACAAATTTTTACTCACTGTAAAAATTTACAAAAGGAATAAAGAGATGAAAATGTCATCTTTTACTTGAGGTAATATAATATGTAACTGCTAATATTTTGGTGTAGTTCCAACAAGAATTTTTTTCAGTGAATATAAATGTGTCTGTTATAAACATGAGATCCTATGGTAATAATGCTTTTGTAATCTGTTCTCCCACTTCAATAAATACAATGTACCGTCTCAATTTTGATGATGGCGCAGTATTTTGGTACACACATGTGCCACAATTTACTGAACTAATTCCCCACTGTTGAACATTTATGTGTTTTCTGGTTCCTAAAAACTATTTTAAAAAACATCATCTGAACATTTTAGTGCTAAATTCTATAAACACACTCTTAAATATTTCCTTAGGATATATTTCTAGAAGAGGTGTTGCTATGTTAGAGGGTATCCATATTTTAGAGACTTTTGATTCATTCTAACAAATCTCAAGAGAAGTTCCACCAGTTGCTCACACATTACTTATTGATAAGAATGCCCACATTCTTTGGTCTGCCATGTTCAACACAAATTTATAAATGGTTCTGAATCCCTCTGTGATGACTATATAGCTCATCGGAGGTTATAAAGCTCTCAAAATAAACACACTGCAGATTTGGAAAGAATCTCGAAAGTCATTAAGAGTAACCCCATAGGCAAAGCTCTAATGCTAGCACCTTCTCACTGCATTTACTTAAAAGTATTGGGTTTAAAGAAACACAACAGACATAACATTAAGGTGTATCTGACAAATATCAGCCCCACTTAAAGCTGTTGAGCATGACTGAGTTTCTGCTTTTTCTGAGACAAGGGAAGGAGAGAGAACAGACTTCCAAATGGCCTTGGTATCCAAGAAGGAGCAGAGTGACTCTTTCTGTAGCTCACTTGCTCATGTCTCTCAACACAGCATGCTAAAATAATCAGTAAACTCTCTGCTCAGTGCTGGAGTTTTGAGAGACACTACCAGTGTGGAGCTAGAGCATTCTTTTATTAGAAGGGAAAATGGTGAAAGATAAATTAAAAACATCTGTAACAAGCATAAGACATAGATTAATTCCACTATAATTTTTCTGCCATTCTTTACAAATTTTAGCATATAGGACAACTAGCACTTCTTAATTCCCCTCAGTGTTCCAAGTTCTAATCCTTGTCTTTTTGTAGGCATGAAGTTCAAGCTCAGAAAGAGAGTTAATAAAAGAAACAAACACACATGCATATATCTATCCTTCAGTCCTGCTTTTTCCTGGACCGTACATAATCCTTCTTCCAAAGGGAGGATAGATTCCAAACTGGTGTTTTTACCTGTTCACACTCCTGTCAATGTATGAGATTGTCAATTTCCTGACGAAGTACATGCAGTAGGTCAATACCTGGCGACTGCTCTTTCTCTCAAATAACCAAGGCATTTTGACTGGACCAAGCTTATCAGCCTGGCTCCTTCCCTTACAATAAGTTATTTTCTAGGAAATTTTCATTCAATGTATTTTCACAATGGGCCCACCTCACTAGACGTACCAAAGTAGATCTGAATTGTAGCTGGTGAACATGGCTTTGGCTCAAGCTGAGCACTCTGATGCACACTTTTTCAAAAATACAATGTTTACCAAATTCCCAGTGTTTTGGCCCAACTCCTATTTTGTCTAGAAATCCCCAACAGCATTTACCTAGGGGTTCTCTTGTTTTCCTTATAAAATTCACTGGGTTATCAAGACTTGAATCATCTAGAACAGCCACCTGCTTTGTTAATAATCTCCCCATTTTTGTTCTATTTGTAATAAATTATATTTAGAAAAGATATAAGCAAAGCAATAATCCAGAGTTTCATGTTTCCTGTCACCTGTTGACAGTCTTTCCCATTTGTAGGCTTATATCCTCATTGTTTCTCCTTTTTCCTCAAATGTGATGAAAAAGCCCTTTTTGCTTTCCTGAACATTTGTTTCTAAGTTTAGTTCATACTGTCTATGTCCTCTGGCAATGTTAATATAATATAATTAATCACAACACCACCGCCACCACCACAATAATGGCTATTTCAGTGCCCTCGGTATCCTTACAGCTTATTAACATGGAGAAGATCAGTTATGCCAAAGAATTGTCAAAGTTGGAAGAAAATGTCTTTCCAGGATTTCGGGATAGACTTAAAAGACATGAAAAAGAAACTTGGCAATATTGTAGTTCAAAATTTCCCAAGGTAAGGGCAATTTTACTTATAAAAATAACTAGGAAATGTTTTTTGTTTGAGGAGAAGTTGGAGAATACATATGTTCTTTCAAAGCCCTTCTATTCAAGGCCTCATACAAACATCCTTTTCTCTGGGTGGTGTTCCCTGACCCAAAGCTCTGGATGCTTTCTCTCTGACCCCTCAAGGCAGTTTGTTGCATTTCTTATGCAAAAGAATGCAAACTTTACTTCATTTTGTTTTCTTCACCGCCCCCCTCCCCCAATATATCTCAGAAACTTTGCCATTGTCAGTTCTTTGAGGCAGGAATCTTGGCTCATCTATCTTTCTAGCCGTAGCTCCTGGTTCAATGCCTGGCACTCAGGAGGCACTCAATCAATGCTTGTTGAATGAAGGAATGGGCCAGAGAAGTGAGGACTGCTTACAAATACAAATTACCCAGAGGCAAGCTCTCTAGATATGAAGTAAGTGTGCATAGTGGACAAATGAAATGGGCAGTATGCTCTAGCAGGATCTTCAGTCTTCTTCTTCTCAGTTGTTTTCCAGTCAATTCAGTTTGATTCAATCTAATGTCATGTATAGGCATCATTAGTGATCTGACACTGTGTGAGGGATATCAAGAAAAATAAAGCCTGCGTCTTCCCTCCAAGAAACTACAGTCTAGTAGAGTGGACAAGTATGTGACAAATAATTATAGGACACTGTAATAAGCTCTATACAAGATGTTCAAGTCTTTGAGGTAGTGCAGAGGATGGCATGACCAAATTGGGGTAAGGGGAGTGTCTAGGAAGTTCCACAGACTCATCTCCTTGGGTTTTCTGAGAGTTTTCTGGATGGACAAGGAAATATAGGTTATGCAGTGTGTGGAAAACTGTTCCATTAAGAGTTAACAGAGTAAAGGAAGGCACAGAATCAGAGAATAGCATGGAATGTTTGGGGAAGGAAAAATAGCTGTTGGAACACAGAGTACAAGTTGAAGAGTATCAAAAGATGAAGCTGGGGAGGAGAGGAGAAGACAGAACATGACGGCTCTTGTGTTGGCTTCATGAAGAAGTTTGGCCTAGAGTTTTAAAATTCTTCTTCTTCTAAAGTAGGAATTTAACTCCTGTATGCTGATGCAACCCACTGCCTTTCCCCCATATTGTGTGATAAGAAATTATTAAAAAATCAATTTGTCCATCTTTTTCCAGGATGTAAGTTCCCAGAGAGCAGAATCTTCTTTTGTAGCATGTGCTGTCCTGTGAATGATCATCCTATTTAGTAATCTTCTGGATACAGAATAATCTTCCACTTTCTTCTTTGTGAGAGGACTGAACTTTCTGTAAATCCTACAGAGAAAGGTGGCAATTCAGACAAAAAGACCAATTTAGTGTTAAAATAGAAAGGACATGTGCCCTGCAGTCAGTCAGTAGCTTAAATCCTCCCTATGTCAAATATTGGATATACAATCTGTGATATGTATTCCGGGCTGGGGCTCAATTTCCTTGTTTTCAAAATATGGGGATGATAATATTCAGGGATAAGAGTTTCATTTTTCAGGCCTTGATGCAAGTATTAAATAGGAAAACACTTTTGAGCGTATTTGGTGCTATGGTGCTAAATTATAAGACATGTTAGGAAATGTTAGTTTCCTTTGAAAATGCTTTGTTCTGTTCCAAGGGTAGTAGTGATTTCCAACCTTCTGAAGCATTTTTTTTTTCTTCCTAAAATTTTATTGGGGGAAAACTACAAAACATTTACAGTACAATGTTTACAGTCAGCATGGGACATAGGACCTCAGTGGAAAACTGAAGCATTTTTTAAAAGTACTTGGCTGCTGAGAAGTTACCATGTATAAAAAGTCTCTCCATTTTTGTAAGTAATTTTAAAGCAAATAGGCAGTTCTAGGTGTTTGTTTTTGGATTAAGTGTCCTAGAGAGAGGAGTAGAAAATAACCTAAATGATAGGAAGTAGAGTCTAGCAGAGAAAACTTTATTGGCTTTCTTGCCCATCTATTTATCTACCATCCACCCATCCATTCATCCAGCCAACCAGCCAGCATGCGTGCACACACACTTACATACAACTCTTTTCCTGATCAGTAGTCAGACATATTATCCCTTTTCCTATAAGCCCCTAAACAACTTTTTTTCTCTTTTTTCTTTACTGGAATTTTCTTCCTTATGTTAGATGAGATTTTGAAAGGCTGATAAGAAATGAGGCTTTTGACAAGAGGAATGCTTGGAAAGTTTTGAAGGAGCACAGAGTTGATTCTTTGCAATGTGAGAGGAGGTTTTTTTAATAGTCCCCTTGGTGAAGCTTGTCCTGGCTTCCCACTCTCTGGCTTTGAAATCCTGGGCAAGTCACTTAAACTCTCTGAACCTCAGTTTCTTCAAAAATCTGAAACTGGGTAACAAGCCTATCTTGTAGTGCTGTGGAGAGAATTAACTGAGCTAACATGTAGGTAAAGTCCCTAGGAGAGAGGTGATGTAGAGAAGACACATGACAAATGGTATACATGTATGTCTGAATCTGTGTCTGTGTCTATCATCTGTCTCCATCATCCATCCTCCATTCATCTGTCACTATGAGATTCAAATAAAAATTTAAGTTTGGCCTATTTTAATTATTTATCACCAAGAAATTCTAAGTGCCAAATGAGTTTGGTGGCAGTACTTGATTTAAAATGATCATCTTATTTGTCCAAATATGCTTATATTAATTTTAACATTATTAAAAGGAAAGGAAAAAAAACAAAATTAAAAAGATCTTATAGTTCTCAAGGTCCTTGAAAATACATTCTATAGTCTCTGAGGAGTCAATAATTTGCACATGAGAACTTTGAACTAAATTATGTTAAATTCCTCTTTTACTACTAAAATGTTACCTTTGTTTTCTCAGGAGGTGGGTGATGGTAAAGAAGAAAAAGGAAAAAAGTTAATAGGAAAAGAGAAATACAAGCAATATATGTTCACTGTCATACTTTTTATCTTATTTATATCCTAAGAATTCTCTGAGAAAGGAATAATTATCTTTGTGTCTTAAAAATGGGGAAACTGAGGTTTACATTGATTAAATGACTTGCCTTAGGCTAAAGGAAAAGAATTTGTATATTAACATACGCATATGATTGATCTGTCTACAATCCCACTATTACATTTGAAAAAGAAAATTACATTATGATCATTCACTTATATCTTCAAGCAACAAGTATTTATTGAACAGCTACCATGTACAAGGCACTGAAAGATCTCCAGGGAATACCACTGACTTTATATTCTAACGTCTGAAATACAAGGCCTTTGGAATTGGATGATGTGGTATCCCACACAGAAACATTGTGCTTTTATGAAATAAAAGGAAAGGATTGATTTATCATGAAGGCAGAGAGATGAAGAATGTGTAAAAGAGGTAACAACCTATTTTATCCAGTTCTGGCAAATCTTATCTATAAAAGTACTATTTCCACAATGTCATAGATATCCATGGGTTTGTCCTCTTGGCACCACTCTGCCCTTAAGGGAATAGAATAGAATATCATCTTATTTGGGAATGGTTCCCACCTTCTCCAATCTCCACATGTTGTATGTTGAAGGAAGCTACATTTGACTCCAGGTACCTGGCCATAGAAATTGTTCTAGAGAAGACAGTTGGCCCAACCACAGTATCTTATCCCTACATCTAGCCATAGGGATTGGTCCAGGGATAGACATGTGAACCAAGTCCAACCAGAGTCATTCCCTGGGAATTTTCAGCTTCAAACTAAGATAGTAAGGTCCTTCTCTCTCTCATAATGGAGAAGGAAGGTGTGAATGGGAGCTGCTGGTGGGCATGCTTCCTGCCCCTTGACGAAGCCAGATTGAAGAAATGAAGGCAAACAGCAGAGAGAAGCAGAAACAGGAGGTGAAGGAAGTCGTGCCAGGGTGAGGCTCCAAGGCGTCTGGAGCTACTCTGGTCCCTGCCTTCCCAAGCTACTCAGTATCCTTCCAACAAATCCCTTCTGCAAAAGCTTGGGTTTGAATTTTGCTACTTGCATCCAAAAGAATCTGGACTAGTGTGTATAATGTAAACTGGGAGTAGCAAGGCTAGGGTGTTTTGTAAGCCACTTCCGAGAATGGTGGCGGGAGGAGGGCAAGCCTTGTCTCCAGGGTCCTTTCCTTGGGTGTCCTGGTAAGACTTACAAATAGGATGTGAGGACCCTGTCCATGATCTTTGAAGAATCTTGGGGAATAGGTTAGGGATAACTGAAGACTCAAGAAGACAAAATAAAAGACTACAGCAGTGGTACAGAGAGAGGTAATAATACACTAGTTTACACCTTTAGCATTTCCTGTGTGCCAGGCACTGCTTCAATACTTAATCCCATTTTACAGATGAGGAAACTGAGACACAGAGGGATAAAGTAAATTATCCAAGGTGGGGTCAAGTTTAGATCTCAGGTGATTTGGTTCCAAAGCCCATGCTAACAACCCCATTTAGCAAGCAAGCCTAGCCTCTTAGGCTGTTTCTATTCTTTCTACCTCCCTGTGCCAGGGCACCTATTGGCAATATATGTAGTATGTGGCTGATACCATCACATACATTTATTTATCTTTCCATTTGTTTCATATTCTCAGCCTGACACCAGGAAGCCAGTGGCCATGACTTTTATCTTTTAGTGACCCCCGCAATAGCATGAATGCCCAGTACAAAGGCTGGTAGTATTTGTGACATCCAGTTCTGTGCACTTAAAAATCAGACAGATGTATTGTTTTCAGGCATGAACACAATAACACTTTACACAGTTTTTAGGGGAGGAGAGATGAAGAAGAAATTGGTTTTTCTCCTTCCTTTCTGGTTTATTCTTGACACTGCAAAAACAAACTACAAGGAATTTTCATAATAACAGTTCTGCTTTTCCCTCGACCACCTCCTCTCTTTGTGGAATGTTTCCCTACAAAGAATGGCCAGTTTAAAAAGTAGCATTGTTCTACAGACAGCCTTCTCAGGACCCAATTAGTCAGGGCTTGCCTGGTCTGGGACACACTATGGATAATTTCACTGTATGACTTTCTGTTTATTTGTACTTTGGGATCAGAAAATAAGCAGTTAAAAGGTGTTTGCCCTTGAAAACATGTTAGAGAATTAACGGCTGGCTTGAGATGTTATCTGCCAAGTTTGAGCCCCAAACACATTTTATACCTGAGTTAAGTCTCTGAAAACAGGGATTTGGTAATTGAAGCACTGACCTGATGTTATCTCTGAGACTATGCAGACAGGAGCAGCTCTTGGAGCAGGGAAAAGTTACAGAGCACAGAGAAAGCATGGAGCACGAAAATAGTGGAGAATTTTAAGAAACATTCATTTAGGCATATCTCATGGGCATGCCCTCAGTTGTATGAAGTAGTTGTGTGGAGTAGTTTCCATTTTTTTACTCCTCTATGGGCCTGTATTTCTTTTAAAATCTTAATCTGAAAATTATACCATTCAAAATAAAATTCAAAAATCTATTCACCAAAACAGCAACACAGAACTGTGATTGATGAGGAACCCAAAGGCCTGCATTTTGGTTGCAAAATTTAATTCTAGGACTTTATTTTTGTTTTTTTATAACTGTGTTTTGACTTCTTTTCCTTTCTCGTACCTCCCCCCCAAACTAAATTATATCTTAGGATTTTGAAATAGCTTCAAAGTGAAAGCCTGCCTTTTTAAAAATAACTCCATCTTCTCTGAAGGTGGGGTGTTCGAGTTTATTTCAGGTTTTGAGGCAGGACACACCTCCAGGCCACAACGAGGGAAGATGTCCAACTGCCTTTGCAATTTTGTCCCCTCCCTTTGTCCTTTCACAGATGTCCACTACAAGCCCAAACTCCACTCCCTGTCCCTACCATAAGAATCAGTGTTGCTTCTATACTAAAGGACTCCTAGCCGGAGCATGGCATTCCCTGCCTCTGCATGTTTTCATTAGCCTTAGTATTTTTTGTCCCCTTAATGGACATTTCTATGATAGATACTTGCCTCTCCCCCGGGACAGCTTAACAGGTTGGTAGGCTCCTGCATCACTTTCTGCCCCTAAGTGCACCTCTCCCTCTTCCCTTCCTGGTGCCCACTGGAACATGTTTTGTGAGCCAGGCCAGCAGAAGCTCTAGCCAGCACCTCAGGCTTGGCTGCTGGCCAGAGGGGCTGAGGCAGAGCATGGCAGATGCCAGGTTTCTTGGCAGCAGCTTCACACAGAGGGAAGGGCAGGAACCACCAGCCTCCAAATGAGACTATCCAAACAAACAAACAAATAAAAAAAAGCCAAATACAAACACAAATGAAAGAAACCACACACACTCAGAAAAACACAAAGCAAAAACTCAAAAATACTGTTGTCTGGGGTTTTAACCAGCCGTGTGTGCCTGGTGTCCCTGAGAGCTGATGGAGCGGCTGGGTGGTTTGGAGATTCCTGTGGTCTGAATACACACCCTCGTCATCACCAAGATGTGCTTGCAAAAAAGTGGTCATGGTACAGGCCTCTGATTTATTTCCTGATAAAATAACCTTTACTCTCTAAGGCTAAACTTGCTGTCCCAGCTTCCAGAGAACCGATCTTTATTCCTGTCTATCACAGCCATCTGCACATGAGGTCATTCTGTCTGTGGCCCTAGAGTCTCCCAGTTCCCCACCCACCCTGCCAACACTACAATGTTTCCTTCTCTGAGTTTCCCAGGCTTTGCCAAATGTTGACTTGGAGGATGGTCATAGGCAAATCGTAGAATTTCTCTGAGTGGAAGAAATTAGTTATCTTTCGGAGCTGACAAATAAAACCTTGTTTGACATTGAAAAATGATAGCTTTTGATATGGCATCTCCTTTCTGTCTAGCTCTCCACCCATTTTCATTTTCTTCAGTTTAACATTTCACATTTAACTGGAAGCTTGTCCCAAATTATCTTGAAGCCTCAAAAGATGGCCTGAATTGGCAGGACGTTATGATGTATTCCTGATCTCTCTGTCATGTCAATACTCTTCTTTAAATTAATGCTACTTACTTTCTTGCTTTAGGCATATTCCACAACTCACAGAGGGGTGGAGATGGAAATTCTACTTGGGCAATGAGAACACGGATAATATCATTCCTTTGTTGTGTCCATTTTACTAAGTCTAGTAATCTTCAGTGTTGCCATTGGGCAAGACATATGTAAAAACTCCAGCATGTCGCTGATGTACACTAAGAGCTTAAAAATGCCAGTGTCTTCCCCCTTCCCTAATTATTTAAGCTATTGTCTATCGGTTATAGGGGAAAATGCTATTTATAATCTCCTACAATCTTCAAGGGAGGGTGGAGCTTGGTACTGGAGGACTCCTTGTTCAGTGTTTGTGTAGCATGGTACACATGTTTGGCAAGTGTTAGGTACAGCCGTATTGCTCTAGAAGGGAAGAAAGCTATCTAGAACTGAGGTAGAAATGGGGTCAGAAGAGACACATATAATGTGATATAGCCAGAGAGGCTTGGGAGAGGAAATGTGTTGAATGTTAGGAGTTGCAGACTGTGGAGTGTGTGATATAAACCTCTTCACCCCAACCTTGCTCCCTGGTGCCCCATGAATTCTTCAGCAAAACTGACATTATTTGCTGGTATTCTTGGTGTGAGTGGGTTATTTTGTTGAATGTGAAGTTGCAGCTGTGTGTTTGTGCATGCAGGATGAAGAGGGGATCAGCCTGAGCAGAACTGATTCTGTCCTGTCTGTCATCTTCTCCTCCTCACTTGCTGTCTCTGCTCTCTTATCCTCTGTTCAACTCTCTCTCTTGCCTCCTCTCTTTTTCTCTTTGCTAACTTAAAGGTTCTGGGTCATTAAGTGAGAATCCCTTCTCTGTGCTACATGTTTTCTAAAGTGAATATAAGCTAGGATATAAACTCAAGTATTGTGAATAACTGCAATTGTATTTCTTAACTGGAGGGTGATCACTGAGAAGAAAGGGAGGCTGGGCAGGTGCAATGCAGAGTGTTTTGCCTGTTTTTTAACTGCTTTTGGAAGGAAGCTGTTTATTGGGGAAGATGTTCAAGTAAATAGAGACAGGCTGATTTGTACTATAATGGAGTTAGTCATGGGGTAAGGAAGAAGCATAGAAGAGTGAAGAAGAAGAAGGTGAGGACTTCAAACAAATGGGAGGAAGAGAGATTGAACCTCTATTCTATGGTGGCCCCTTCGTAAGTCCCTAGCTCCATTTTGCACTCAATGTATACCAGAGATACCCCCACTTGAGGGCTGGGTAAGGAAGGGGCTTTAATGGGATCTACCTGTGGCTTTGGATAGCTCCAGAGCAGAACTAAAGCATAAGGTACCTAGAAGCAAGGAGACAGGAAGCCCAAAGGAGGAAGATGATAGAAGACCTTTATAGTTTATTTCTGCCCCAGGCATTGTTAGCTAACCTTAGGCCTGTGTCCACTGACTGAACCACCAACAACCTCTGTGTGCTGCCTTTGAAGTAGAATGAGAGCTAGACCAGCATTGGGAAGTTGGGAGACAGAATCCCAGCTCTTTTTCTTATTAGCTGTGTGATCTTGGGTTTGTCACTTAAATTCTTGGAGGCTTAGTTCCATGTCATGTGTTTTCTCAGTGTATGGTTTCCATGCATTTCACAAAAAAGTGTTTATGTTTCATAAGTCATCATAACTTATGGGACAGCAATATTGTAGGTTTTAACCCTGTTGGTATGAAAGGGACTATATGGTAACAAATACTAGAACTTTCAGTAACTTTGTTACTGAAAACATCAACAGATAATTCTCAGAGCTTTATTAAAGCTGGAAATCCACAGATTCCCCCCATCCCCCAGTAGAAAGACTTATTGGCCAATGCTAGAAAGTTGCTACCTCTGAAATTTTTTTATTAAAGCGTGTTTTAAAGAACATGCTAATTACCGTGCACTGCAACTCTGAATAAGGTATACTTTGAGTAAGAGAAATTGCTCAAATGCACTGTAGTAGCAAAGTCTTTTCTTCTCAATATAAACAACTCCTGGCTACAGAGCAGCAGGGCTAAATCACTAAAAGCATCTTTGTTCATATTTCTCTGTAGAGACATTCTTAATGAACATGCTGAGAACTGAGGCTTCCACCAGGTTCGATGTTAACCTCATGAGGCAAATTTTGTATTTGATGGGTCATTACTTTGGGTTTGAACCCTTGGGTATATGTTGGAGTCAAAGGTATCACTTTTGAAGCAAGATTTGATGCTCACAGAAAACTGGCATAGGAATGGGCTTAGCACGTCTCCATGGGGAATGGGGTGGATAAGAAGGTTGTGCCTGTTTCAGGGAAGACTCATGAGTCCTGTTTAATCTCAGAAATGGGAGAATTTTTGAAGAAGCTGATTTGGAGCTAAATTAGGCAGCTCCTTTCCCAGACTTGTCTATGTGTATTCCCTATCTTCATTCCATATTCTCTTCATAAACCAACCCCTAGTCCAAAATACCTAAGCATGGCATTCAAGACCCACCGTGTATGTCCCTAATCCCCATTTTCTCCTTCCTTACCTTTCTGATTGGCCTCACAACCCACACTCCTATCATACCAAATAACAATTTTCTCTTGGAGGAAGCCGTGTATATTCTCACCTCATATGCTGTGCTCACCACTGGGAATGCACCACCTTCCAACCCCACCTTGAATCCTACTCATTATTCAGGACAGCTGCAGTGTCACCTCCACAGTAAGGATTAATTACTCTCTTCCACAGTCTTCATTTACATATCACTGTCCAATGTAGTTCAACAGTGCCTTCACCCGTCCCCTACCATGATTAGATTGTGAACTTCTTGAGGACAGGGGTGTGAGGCTCACCTAGACCAAGAAAACTCAACCCTGGGAGCATTTTGTTAATAGTGTTCTCATCTGGTTTTGTCCATCTTGGGTGAGATAGATATATATATATATATATTTTTTTTTCATATATATGTAACTTATATGCTAATTGCACAAATCTTAAATGTATACCTTAATTTTTATACACATATGCATATATACATCTGTCTGTCTATTTATCTACCTACCTCTCTGTCTACCATCCAAATCAACATAGACACACAGAGCACTATCAGAATCCTCAATGTCTCCCTTGGACTACTTCCAGTAAGTAATTCTCCTCTCCCACCTGGGCATCCACTATCTTAACTTCTATTGCCTTAGGTTAGTTTTGCCTATTTTTGAACTTCACATAATAGAATTGTATAGTATACATTCTTTTGTGTCTGACTTTTTCATTCAATATTATGCCTGTGAAATTTATTCATGTTACTCCATTTATCAGTGAGGTTTGTTACTTTTTATTGCTCAGGAGTATTCTACTGTATGAATATCAATTTATTTATACTTTCTACATTTTATTGACATTTGGATTGTTCCAAGATTTTGATTCTTACGAATAAAGAAGAATCAAGGCTGTGAACATCCTTGCACATGTGCGTGTTTTGGTGGATGCTAGGGTTTGACTGTGTCTGCCAGAACACGTATGTTGGGAGCTTAATCTTCAATGCAGCAGTGTTGGGAGGTGGGGCTTAATGGGAGGTGTTTGGGTCATGAGAGCTCCACCTCATGAATGGATTAATGTCAGTTATAAAAGATTTGAGGCTGCAAGTTTGATTTCTTGCTTTCTCTCTCACCCTCTCCTCACCCTTATGCCATGGATGATGCAGCAAGAAGGCCCTCACCAGATTGCTGGCCCCTGGATCTTGGACTTCCCAGCCTCCAGAACTATGAGCTAATAAATTTCTGTTATTTAAATTACCCAGTCTGGTATTCTGTTATAAGAGTACAATATATAGCAGTGTAGGACTAAAACAGTAGACATGCATACTCTTTTCTGTAGGGGCTATATCCAAGAGAGAGTTACTGGATCAGGGCACACATACATTTAGCTTTAATGGCTACTACAAAACATTTTCCAAAGTAGTGGCACAGATTTACACTTCCATCACAATGTAACAGAATTCTAGTTGCTTCACATTCTTGCCAACCTTGGTATGGCCAGTCTTTTACATTTTTGCCATTCTGATGAGTGTGTTATGGTGTGGCATTATGATTTTTTTTTCTTTTTTTTTGAGACAGAGTCTTACTCTGTTGCCCAGGCTAGAGTATGGTGCCATCAGCCTAGCTCACAGCAATCTCAAACTCCTGGGTTCAAGTCATCCTTCTGCCTCAGCCTCCCAAGTAGCTGGGACTACAGGCATGCACCACCATGCCCGGCTAATTTTTTTCTATATATTTTTAGTTGGCCAATTAATTTCTTTGTATTTTTAGTAGAGACGGGGGTCTCGCTCTTGCTCAGGCCGGTTTCGAACTCCTGACCTTGAGCGATCCGCCCACCTTGGCCTCCCAGAGTGCTAGGATTACAGGTGTGAGCCACTGTGCCCGGCCGCATTATGATCTTAGTTAGCTTTTTTCCCCATACAACTATGAAGTTAAGCATCTTTTCATATGTTTATTGGCTGTTTTGATATTCTCTTTTGTGAAGTGTGTGTTCAAGTTGTTTTGAATTTTAGATTCTG
>CAUYRT010065027.1:0-23582 GCA_963574885.1 Lepilemur ruficaudatus | reverse complement strand
GCCAGCAATGAATGAGCGGAATTTGAAATTTTGCAAAGAAACGCACCCTACCATTTACATTAGCACGCCCAAGAAATGAAATGCCTAGGTATAAATCTAACAAAATGCATACAAGATCTATGTGAGTAAAACTACTAAACTCTGGTAAAAAATCAAATAAGAGCTAAATAAATGGAGAAATGTTTCATATTCATGTGTAAGAAGATTCAATATTGTTAAATTGTCATTTCTTCCCAATTTGATCTATAGATTCAATGCAATGCCAATCAAATCCCAATAATTATTTTGTGAGCATCAGTAAATTGATCCTAAAGTTTATATAGAGAGGCAAAACACTAGCTAACTGAATATAGAAACTAAAGAACAAAGTCAGAGAACTGACATTGCACAACTTTATTTACTGCAAAGCTGCAGTAGTCAAGATAGTGTGTGTGATATTAGTGAAAAAATAGGCAACTAGACCAATAAAACAGAACAGAGAGCCCAGAAATAGATCAACATGAATATAGTCAACTTTTCTTTGACAATAGAGCAAAGGTAATACAATGGGGCAAAGATAATCTTTTAAACAAATGGTGCTGGGAAAACTGGAAATTTTCAAAACAATAAATCTAGACACAGACCTCACACACTTCACAAAAATTAACTCAAAAAGGACCACAATCCTAAATAAAATGCAAAACTATATAATCCCTAGAAGATAACAGAGGAGAAAATCTAGATGACATTGAGTTTGGTATGGCTTTTTAGTTATGAAACCAAATGAATGATCTATGAAAGAAAAATTTTATAAGCTAAACCATCAAAATAAAAAATATCTGTTCTGAAAAAGACACTATAAGGAGAATGATAAGACAAGCCATAGACTGGGAAAAATATTTCCAAAAGACATATCTAATAAAAGACTCCTCTAAATATATATAAAGAATACTTACAGCTCAACATTAAGAAATGAAACAGCTCAATTTAAAAAATGAGCCAAGATCCTAACTGATACCTAATCAAAGAATATATACAGATGGCAAAGAAGCACATAAAAAGATGTTCCACATCACATGCCACCAGGGAAATGCAAATTAAAACAAGATACTATTACACACCTATTATAAATGTCAAAATCCCGACCATTAACAACACCAAATGCTAGCAAGAATGTGAAGCAACAGGAATACTCATTCACTGCTGGTGAGAATTCAAAATGGTTTAGCTACTTTGGAAGACAGTCTGACAGTTTCTTATAAAACTAAACATACTCTTACTTTATGATCCATCAGTTGCATTCCTTGGTATTTACCCAAATGAGGTAAAAACTCATATCCACACAAAAACTTGCACATAGATGTTTATAGTAGCTTCATTCATAATTGCCAAAACTTGAAAACAACGAAGATGTCATTAAGTAGGATAATTAATAAATAACTGTGGTACATTCACACAATGGAATATTAGTCAACACTAAAATTAAATGAGCTACCAAGTCATGCGAAGACACGGAGGAAATTTAAATGTTTATTACTAAGTTAATAAAGCAAACATGAAAAGTTACATGCTATATGTTTTCAACTATATAGCAATCTCAAAAAAGAAGAACTATGGGGACAATAGTTCCCAATAAAAAGTTCAATGCTTGGTAGGGGATAGAGGGGAGGGAGGGATAAATATTTTCACTGCCCTAAAAATCCCTTGGACAGTGGAAATACTCTATATGATACTATAATGGTAGATACATTTGTCAAAACCCATAAAATGCATAATAGCACCAGTGAACCCTCATGTAAACTATTGACATTGGACAATAACTATGTATCAATGTAGGTTCATTGTTTGCAACAAATGTGCCTCTAGTGGATGACATAAATCTTCTCTAAAAATTAAAGGTTTAAAGGTTTAAAAAAAGTACTTCTATAAACAATTAGGAAATTTTAAAACTACTTTATTAGTAATGTAAAGGAAATCTTATTGCTGTTGCTATTATGATAAAGTAAGGAAATACTCTTATTTTTTAGAGATGCATTGTGAGCTCTCTTGAAATGTGAAATATCACAGTATTTGTGATTTATTTGTAAATATTTCAGCAAAAATGTTGATCAAATATTTCAAAATGCTAGTGATTGTTAAAACTAGGTGACAAACAAGAAGCACACTATTCTATTTTCTGCCAAATAAAAGTTTTATTAATCCTTAATAAATTAACAGTGAACCAAATTCAACAGCATGTCAAAAAAAAGGAAAATCCACCATGACCAAGTGTGTTTCATCCCAGAGATGCAAGGATGATTCAATATATGTAAATCAGTAAATGCGATTCACCACATACACAGAAGCAAAAACAAAGACCATGTGATCATCTCTATAGGTGCAGAAAAAGTATTCAAAATCCAGCACTCTTTCATGATAAAAAACCCTCAAAAATTAGGCATAGAAGAAACATCTCAAGATTATAAAAGTCATATATGATGAACCCAGAGCCAACATCATACTGAATGGGGGAAAGTTGAAAGCATTCCCACTAAGAACTAGAACAAGACAAGTGTTCCCACTGTCACCACTTCTATTCAACACAGTGCTGAAGTTCTAGCCAGAGCAATCAAACAAGAGAAAGAAATAAAGGGCATCCAAATCAGAAAAGAGGAGGTCAACCTATCACTTTTTGCTAATGATGTGACCTTATATCTAGAAAACCCCAAATACTCCACCAAGAGACTCCTGGAATTGATAAATAAATTCAGCAAACTCTCAGGCTACAAAATCAATGTACACAAATCAGTGGCATTCCTATACACCAATAGCAGTCAAGCTGAGAGTCAAATCAAAGACTCAATACCATTCACAATAGCCACAAAGCAAATAAAAAAACCTAGAAATATACTTAACTAAGGAGGCGAAAGATCTCTACAAAGAGAATTATGAAACAGTGAGGGAAAAAAAAATCACAGACGACACAAACAAATGGAAAAACATATCATGCTAATGGATCGGTAGAATCAACATTATTAAAATGTCCATACTACCCAAAGTGACTTACAGACTCAATGTAATCCCCATCAAAATACCAGCATCATATTTCACAGATCTAGAAAAAATAATTCTACACTTCATTTGGAACCAGAAAGAGCCCAGATAGCCAAAGCAATTTCAAGCAAAAAGAATGAATCTGGAGGCATCACATAACCAGACTTCAAACTATAACTAATACAACGCTGTAGTAATCAAAATAGCATGATATTGACACAAAAATAGGAACATTGACCAACGGAACAGAACATAGAACCCAGACATAAAACCATCCACATACAGCCAACTGATCTTCAACAAAGCAGACAACAATATACACTGGGGAAAAGAAGACCTATTCAGTAAAGAGTGCTGGAAAAGTTGGATAGCCACATGCAGAAGAATGAAACAGGATCCATATGTCTTACCACTCACAAAATTTAACTCAAGATGGATAAAAGGCTTAACTGTAAGGCATGAAACCATAAGAATTCTAGAAAAAAAATGTTGAAAAAACTTGTCTAGATATAAGCCTAGACAATTTAAGAAGAGGACCCCTATGGGAATCACAGCAACAATAAAAACAAATAAATGGGATTAATTAAATTTAAAAGCTTCTACACAGTTAAGAAAACAATCAACAGAACAAACAGACAACCTACAGAATGGGGGGAAATACTCACAAGCTGTACATTTGGTAAAGGACTAATAACCAGAATCTACAAAGAACTCAAGCAAATCAGGAAGAAAAAAACAAAAAGCCCCATTAAAAAGCGGGCAAAAGACATGAACAGAAGCTTTTCCAAAGAAGATAGACAAATGGCCAATAAACATGAAAAAAATGATCAACATTATTAACCATCAGGGAAACGCAAATTAAAACCATAATGAGATATCACCTTACTCCAGTTAGAATGGCTTTTATTAAAAAGTCCAAAGACAATAGATGCTGGTGCGGATGCAGAGAGAAAGGAATGCTTATACACTGTTGGTGGGACTGCAAATTAGTATAACCTCTATGGAAAACAGTATAGAGATTCCTCAAGGAACTAAAAGTAGACCTACCAGTTGATCCAGCAATCACACTACTGGGTTTTTACCCTAAGGAAAAGAAGTCATGTTATCAAAAACACATCTGCATGCAAATGTTTAGTGCAGTACAATTCACAATTCACAATTGCAAAGATGTGAACTCAACCTAAGTCCCATGAATACATAAAAGGATTAACAAAATGTGGTATATGTATAGTGTGGAATACTATGCAGCCAGGAAGAAGGGTGAATTATGGTCTTTGCAACAATTTGGATGGAACTGGAGACCATTATCCTAAGTGTAGTATCTAAAGAATGGGAAAATAAACACCACCTGTGCTTGCTATTATATTGGAACTACCTGATGAGCACATATATGCACAGAGGGAAATAAAGCTCAGTGGAAATCACTGGTGGGCCAGGGAGAGAGAGGAGGCAGGGATGAATGAAAACCTACCTAATAGGTACAATGAACACTATCTGAGTAATGGGCACACCTATAACTCTGACTCAAGCATAACAAAATTAAAATAGGTAATCAAAAACATTTGTACCCCCATAATATTTTGAAATAAAAAAAATGTTTACAAACTGATTCTGAAATTTATATGGCAATAAAGGGTACCCAGAATGGCAAAAGAAATCTTAACAATAGAAAATGTTGGAGGACTCACACTTTCCTATTCTGAAACTTACTACAAAGCTACAGACTATGTGATACTGACATAGAATCAACCTATCAATCAATGGAATAAAGCAGAGTGCCCAGGGTAAAAAACATTAATGTTTATGGTCAATTAATTTTTGACAAAAGAGGCAAGACCATTCAATATGAAAGAATAGACTTTTCAACAAATAGTGCTGAAACAACTGGGTAACCACAGGCAAAAGGATAAAATTGGACTCTATCTCATCTCTCGCACCATATACAAGAATTAATTCAAATTGTATCAAAAACATAAATGTTAGAACTAAAGTTATAAAATTTTTAAAAGAAAACACAGGTTTAAATCTTCCTGACGTTGGAGTTGGTGATCATTTCTTAGATATGATAACAACAGTACAAGCCACAAAATAAAAAATAAATAAATTGTACTTCATTAAAATTAAAATTTTTTTTACTTGAAAGGACACTATCGAGAGAGGAAAAAACAAACTATAGTGTGGAAGAATATTTGCAGTTTGTACATTGTATAAGGAATTTGTAAACAGAATGTATAAAGAACTCACAACTCAACAATAAAAAATTAGTGGACAAAGGATCTGAATGGACAATTATTCAAAGAAGATATTCAAGTCGGGCTAATAAGTAGATGAAAAGATGCTCCACATTATTTGTCATTAAGGAAATACAAATCAAAACTGCAGTGAGAAACCACTTCACATCAGACAGGACACGCATAATCAAAATGACAGATAACAAGTGTTAGCAAGGATGTGGAGAAAGGGGAAGCCTCATACATTGTTGATGGGAAGGAATATTGATACAACTGCTTTGAAAAATGGTTTGGAATTTTTAAAATTAAAATTTAATTTAAAATTAATATTTAAATTTAAATTTTTAAAGTTAAATGGAGACTTTCTATATGACCCACATTCCACTCTTAGAGATATGCCCAAGAGAACTTAAAACATGCCCACACAAAAACTTGTACACAAATGTTTACTACAGCAGCTTTATTCATAGTAGCCAAAAATGAAAAGAAAGGAATGGCCATCAGTTGATGAATGGATAAACAAAAGTGGTATATATTCATATAATGGAATGTTATTCAACCATAAAAAAGAAAGAAATGCTGATATGTGCTACCAGCAAAAACATGCTAAATGAAGGGAGGTCACATGTTATATGATCCCACTGATATGAAATTTCCAGCGTAAGATAATACATAAAGACAGAAAGTAAATTAGTAATTACTAAAGGATAAGGGAGATGGGAATGGGGCATGGCTGCTAATGGGTACAGGATTTCTTTGGGTACTGATGAAAATATTCTAGCATTAGAGAGAAGTTATGGTTTCACAACTCCAAATTTATTAAAAATGTCACTAAATTGTGCACATTAAATAGTTGAACTTTTGTACTATGTGCAAGTTTTAAAAACAAGAAAAAGACTAAACAGAAGATATTGTAGGATGATAAAAATTAATAACTTAAATACATCATTTTATTGTAATATCTCTATTTGAGGGGACAGTGATCTTGCTTCTCAGGGACATTTGACAGTCTGAAGACATTCTTAGTTGTAACAACTTGAGGAGTACTACTGGCATCTAATGAGGAGAGGCTAGAGGTGCTGTTATACAAGCTACAATGCACAGGACAGCCTCTCCCACAACAAAGGATTATCTAGCCTGCCATGTCAGTAATGCTAAGGTTGAGAAACTATGACCTAGATACAGTTATTTGTACATACTTCAAATTTACATAATTTTCTATGTTGACAAAATAGAGCTTACATGGTATAATATTGATATAAACAGCAGGATTCAAACAAAAATGACAATTAATTATTTACAAGTTTCATGGAGGAGAACAACAGTGACTATACTTACACTAATTTAGCTAAATTATTTGTCTGCAATAGGAGTATATAGGAGTATACATTGCATATATAGAGGTCACTTTCCTCCCTCTATGTGAATTGTGCTAGGTATAACCTCTGTATCTCCACAAATCCACCCTTTCCTCATTACATAATGTTTCTGGAGGGTCACCTTCATAGATGTTATTAACAAAGCCTTCTTGCCCTCTGGTTTCCCATTGTGAAAGGAGGGGTGTCCACGGGACCTCAGAGGCCTCTATCCAATACTACCTCAAGTGTCTGCTACACACATTCTTGTGCAGTGCTCCTTGGCCACACCAGCTGTGTGTGGATCAGGTGGGGCTAGATGTGGCCTCAGCCATCTTTCTGGAAGGTACAGGCCATAAACCTTGGCAGCATCCACACAGTACCAACTCTCCAGGGATGCAGAGATAAGAGCTATGGAGGCATGGCTACCTCCACCTAGGTTTCAGAGAATGTTTTGCAGAGCCTCATGGCAAGGCATAAAACTGCTGCTAGAGTAGGGCTGCCATAGCGAATTCCTATTAGGGCAATGCCTAGTAAAGCCATGGAGGCAGGGCTGCCCCAGAGACCCAGATCTATAGAGCCACCAGCATGCAATACCAGGCTGGGAAAGCCAAAGGCAGCCAACTCCAGCCCCTCAGAGCTGCTGCATGAGCTACACCCAGCAAAGCCATGTTGGGGGGACTGCCTTGAGCACTGGGGGCCCAGTCCCCATCCCAGTGTGTCCAGAAGGTAGGACATGGAGTCAAATGACATTATTCTCAAGCCTCAAAATATGTTGTTTGCCTCACTGGGTTTTAGACATACTTGGGAGCCATTACCCTGTCTTCTTTCCTATTTCTCCTTTTTGAAATGGGAACGTCTATCCTATGCCTTTCCCACTATTGTATTTTAGAAGCACAGAGTGTTTATTAAAAAAAAAAAAAAAAGATTGATTAAACATTTATTTAGCAGGAGAAAGATCATTACCAACCCAGGTTTTTTTTTATTTCAGAATATTACAGGGGTACAAACTCTCTGGTCACATAAATTGCTTTTGCACTGCCCAAGTCAAAGCTACAAGTGTGCCCACCCCCAATTTCATAAATTCACAACTGGAGAGTAATTTGCCTCAGGATGAATCATTCATTGATTCTCACCCATATATGATTTGGATATTTAGATCAATTCTAGACTTTTCAGTTGCTGCTGGAATAAATTAAGATTTTGGGGGGCTATTGGAATGTAATGAAAATATTTTGCGTGAGAGGTGGAAATGAATTTGGAGCACCAGGGGTGGAATGCTATGGTGTGACTGTGTTCTCCCCAAATTCGTATGTTGAAACTTAATTGCTGATGTGATAGTATTAAGAGGTTAAACCTTTAGGATGTTATTAGATCATGAGGGCTCCACCCTCATGAATGGGATTAATGCCCTTATAAAGGAGGCTTCACATAGCATTTGTCTCTTTTGCCCTTCTCCCTTCCACCACGAGGGTGATGAAGCAGCCAGGCACCACCTTGGAAGCAGAGAGCAAGCCTTCACCAGACACCAAATCTGCCAGTGCCTTGATCTGAGACTTCCCAGCCCCCAGGATAAGAAATAAATTTCTGTTGTTTACAAATATCCCAGTCTGTGGTATTTTGTTATAGCAGCAGGAACAGACTAAGACAGTTTCCATAACTCCCTTCCCCAACAGACACACACAAAACCTATGTAAAAAGTTCCCTTCATAAAACTCTCTTCAAATTCCCCTTTTAAGCACATCATATCTTCCTGGCCAAGCTCCTGAGTGATACAGTAAAGCTACTAATTACTTTTGATGATCCAACTGTCTTTTAAAATTACTGATCATATAGCCAGAACTGTGGCAGAATGTATTTTCCAAAAATGGTTACAATTCTCCCATACTCAATGAAGATTCCAGAGCCTGTTTGAAACCTATGCCTCTGACCTCTAAGCTCTGGCTGACTTTTTTAAATCTTGTATTTGTGAATCTTTATTAGGTTTGGTTCTTTGTAGATTATCTGGAAAGTCTGTGTAACACCCACACTACAGGAGATGCTACTGTTAGGAATACTAGAGTAACGCTTGCAAACTGATCTTTTAAGGTCAGTTGAGCTTATTTTTCTAGTGAACAACAAATTTTGAGGAGATAAAATACATAATCCAATTAAATGATATTATAATCCAATAAATTTAAAAGACATAATTACCAATAATACCACAGATTCAAACAGCTATTATTTTTAAATCTTATCACAGCTTCTTCAGGATTTTGTCAAGAATGCCTAATATGTTTTTGACTTCCAAATACTTTTTATTTTTGCTGTTTGCTATATTATTATTTTATTGATAATATACTTTATATTTTTAGAATACTTTTAGGCTTACATAAAACTTGCAAAGACAGTATAGAGGTACTCCAAATATCCACACCCTGTTTCTCTTATCAACACAATGATAGTGGGTTGAAGAGTAGTCCAAAAAAGATAGATCCAAGTCCTAATTCATGGTACCTGTGAATGTGACCTTACTTAGAAAGAAGGTTTTTGCAGATGTAATTAAGTTAAGGATCTTAAGATGAGATTATACTGGATTTAGGGTGAGTGCTAAACCCATGACCAACTTTTTCAACAACCTCAATTAAATGGGTTCCCAACCTTATTGGCACCAAGGGCCAGTTTTATAGAAGACAATTTTCCCACAGACTAGGCATGGGGGATGGGGTGTCATGGGTATGTTGGTTGTGGTGCAGAACTCAGGTAGTGATGCACAGCCTGTTTCCCAACAGGCCACAGACTGGGTAAGGGACCATGGACAGTGGGTTGGGGACCGCCCAGTACTACTAAAGGACTTTTGATGCTAAGTCACAAAAAACAATGTTGCTCACACCTGCTTTCTCTCAAGATGCTCCCTTTTGGACCTCAGCCACCATGCTGTTTAGAAGCCAGGCAGTTACAGTGGACTCCACGTGTGGATATTCTTCCCGACCACTGAAATCTTAGCCCACAGCTTGCAACAGCCACACATTTGTGAGTGAATGAGCCTTTAGATAACTTCAGCTCCCATGGAGGCTTCGAGCTACACCACTGATCCTTACTGCAGCAAAGATGAACTGTCACACCTGATCTAAATAAAAGACTGATTTTTTTATGCTTGTGAGTATGGGTTGATTTATCATGCAGCAAAACAAAACCAGAAAGAGCACATATTTCGTCTTTGTGAAAAGCACAAAGAGACCACTTTCTCCAGGCTGATATAGTCCTAAACTGTCTCAGACCTCAGCAAGTGAACTGTGAGATCATTTCAGGCCCCATTTACACATTTGGGTGGGCACCCTTAGGAAGGCACAAAGTGCCCACCACACTCAGAGGTGCTACCTACAACACATCCAGATGTAATCAGGTCTTATTCAAAAGAGCTCTTTCAGGTTGCTCCTTGACTTACGTCCTCTCCCCATTGACAGGGATTTTAACAGTAACTAAGACTACCCGATTACATTTCTCATATGGACCTCTTTATAAGAGCATTATACAAGAAATAGAAAAAATAATTAATATAGGTAAAAAAACTCCACAATATATAATATGTTATATTCAACTCACTGATCAGTTATTTTAAATATAAATGAAGTATGAATATAACCTTATCTTGGCCTATAGCAGTATAAGCCCACATTGTTAACTTCTGCCTCTATATTGTGAGAAATTAGTGAACGTCTAGACCAGTTGTAGCTAGCATAAGAGCTACTGTCATTGTTCTATATGGGTTTATTTCTTCTTTGGGTGCCTGCTCTTAATCATCGTTCTAGCCTCTTCAAAATTCCATGTCCTTTATTTTAAATTTGTTCACAGCAATTCTCCTTAAACTGGTCAATGCCTTTTATGATTTCTGACACCCTAATGATAGAAATTCCCACTCTCAAGCACTTTCTGAGTTTCCAGACATCATCGATTCACAAGATTTCCACAGCACTTTACAGTCTGATTTCTATTATCTTTAAGTGTGCAACTCTGAGCAATGCTGCAACGTAAAGGTTATCAATCTGCTCAAAAAGCTGCGTAAAATTTCCTGCTGCAGGTGCCCAGGGGAAGTCTCCCTCCCTCCAGTGCTGCAGCCACCGACAGTCTCTGAAGATTTCAGTGGTGCTTCCCCAAGAGGGAAGCTACTTCCAGATGGAATTCATCCTTGGAAATACTTCTGCATCACTCAATTTTTCTGATCAGTTCCTTGCAACAACAACAAATCTTGATATTACTTTCCTTGTCACATTCTTGAATATTCTCCACCCAGAGGAATTTTTTTAACCATTTATCTGTATACCGTGTAACCAATGACGAAAAGTCCACATAAACTCTGACATACCCTGTCATCTGGTAGATTCAGAGGTACTTATCATCTTGCACAGGCCAGTGTCATTGGCAAAGATTCATTTGATTGCAGAGACCTTAATGAAAAATGTGTGTGAATCTGGCTTCAACGTGCCCTCATCCTGGAGTACTTCCAATGGGTATTAGGCTAAATCACTTTATTTTAAGTTTCAGCTTTAAGCTTCTTGCACAGAATATTTATTCCCAATACCTCAGCTTACAAACGCTGAAGTTTGTGCTCTTTTCATATTTTTCCCTATGTATTTTAAAAATACAACATGCCCGAATTCTATTGTGTGAAGCTGGAATCATCATTTTTAGGGAGCGTATCTCAACAAAAATGAAATCCAACACTCTCAGCTGAAGAGCATTATATTGTAGTACATCCTCAGATGACTGCTTTCAGCTTGACGTCCTGAGATGGTATTAAGCAGTGCGAGCAAATTCGCACTCGAAATTTATCCTCATCTTTCTATTGCTGTAAAGAGGCTACATCTGCTTTGAATATAAAGAAGACAGCAGGCATATTTCTGGGGTTAGCTCAGTTCCCCAGCCCCTAAAAGGAACATGTTCAGTTTATATATGAATCTATGGATTCATATATAGGTTATGGATTTTTCATTTTGAATTACAGGATAAACAAAGATTTATAAAACTCAGTGTTCTTTGTTTATCTAATTGGTCATAGAATTCCAATTTTGCCACAGGGACTGCAAAACCACCCTACCTGTTTTCATTCACGTGTAGCAGAGTTGGCTATCATTTTGATACAAATTAATTTATGGAATTAGAAATTAGAGAACTGGAATTTTCCACATCCCTCCTTGGTAATATGTAAAACTCTCACACACAGTAACAGCAAAACTTTGGATGTTTATTTTTCGCTCCTAAACCATCTTCATAACCCAAGACTCCACACTGTAACTAGTATGGGAACACTTTGGGGGTTACAGTACTGAATGCTGTGGCTTAGAACATGGAGGCTTAAGGTATGGCTGTGGTTGAGACTTAGAGGCCAGGGCAATATCAAGGGGTATAGTTCAGGTGGGTATTGACATGGCTGCTGTCATCCACTCTGTTATGAGTAAACAAATCCTGTGGCTTCTACTGAAAACTATGACAGCTTAAAACAATTACTAGGCGTTCATCAGCTCAATTTCAAATGATGAGACATCCTGTTCTTTTTTCCCAGTTTATAACTGGTGGTCACATCTATACTGCTGAGTAACTCTCCTCTGCTGGCTGCAACCAACACAGGTATCAGCCAACCTCTAGCAACTCATCAGATCCCCCTGGCCTCTGAGACAATGGATCATTTGAATTGCAAATCTCAACATTTTAATTGCAGCTCCTCTTATCAAATTTGTTTTTAACTCTGGCGTCAACTATTTTTCCTGTGTTCCATGTTTTAGAATGCTTACATTTTCACTTTTTCAACAAAAATGCTTACTCTGCCCTAGCAAACATGGTTCTTTTTTGTGTTTATTCTGTTCAGCAGGCTTTTTATGCTATAGGTACCTCATCTAGAACCCAAACTTAAATTTCTCTTCACTTGCAGCTGCAGGCGATTTGTCCCCCCAGGAATGGCTGAGTATGTGTGAAAAAGCTGAGTCATGTAATGTCCCGTAGCTTCTTGCAAAAGAAGGAGTGAGATCTGACTTCTATTTACTTTTGCCTTTTTCTTGAGAAAATGTATTTTCCTCCCATTCTTACCTCCAAACACAACAGATGCACATAGTCAAAAAGTCATCGCCAGTTGACAGGAAAAATTGTCCTGTATTAGTCTCCTACGGCTACTGTAACTAAATACCACAAACTGGGTGGATTTAAACATCAGAGATCTATTGACTCAAGTTTTGGAGGCTAGAAACCCAGAGTCAGGATATTCCCAGGGCCATGTTCTTTCTGAAGACTTTAAGGGAAAATCTGTTCTATGCCTCTCTCCTGGTTTCTGGTACTGTTGGCAGTCCTTCACATTCCTCGCCTGGTCCACTCATCACTCCAATCTTGCCTCCATTGTCCCATGGCATTCTCCACCTGTGACTCTGTGTCTTTTCTCTTCTTATGAGGACATCAGTTGTACTGAATTAGAGCACCCTCTAACTGGGCATGACCTCATCTTAACTTGATTACACTTGCAAAGGCTCTATTTCCAAATAAACTCAGGTTCTATTGGTAGGAAAACCAAATGGCCATGAGCCTATGAAGAACAGAAAGATGAGTTTGCCAACTGCTTCAGACAAGGGTGTTTGGAATCCGGCAAGCCTGGGCTTGAGTCCCAGCTCTGTTGTTTAGTTGATGTGTGATTTGGGACATTTTTTGTAAATTTTCATTTCCCCATTGGTAAAGTGGTGATGTGTGCCATCCTCATAGGGTTGTTGTGAAAAAATAAGTAGGTTATTGCATGTGAACTGCTTAGCAGACAAGATAGCACACAAAAGTGCTCAATACATTTATATTTATATTCCTACAAAGTAAAAAATAAGCTAAGGAGAATTCTAATATTCTTTAATCAAAGTTCACAAAAAGAGATTTTAAATAATCCAAAAAGGTATTTCAAATTATAATATTTCTTGTATGTTTTGTTAGAAATTCTATTTCATCTGGCTGTGCATATCCATATTAAAGTAAAAATTTCCCTCTGCTGTGTTCTAAAAAGCAGATCTATTTCATTGCAAGGTACGTTCCTATGACTGGATACTCAGTATCCTTGAAAACAACGAGGAAATGTTAACTGGTAAATGAAAACTGACTATAAGTTGATGGTAATGATGATAAAGTCAGAAATTTTCCCACAATAAAATAATTGTCATTGTATGATAGGCACATCTAACTTATATCATCTCAAGAAATCTATACCCTGATTCCTTATTAAAATTCCCCATCCACTGGGATAGAGATTTACACGAACAGGCTATTCAGTACATACATGAGCAATTTGATTTCCCATGCGCCTAAGTTCATGAGCCATGTAATCAGTCCCAGTGTACCAAGGAGAACCTGGCAAACAATTCTCAAACCTCCTTCCCATATGAAACTACCTGAAAGGGAAAAGCTGCAATTTCTAAGATCATATCCAAGGCCACCCAAACTGACACTGGCAGAGAATACAGTATAGGAATCTATGATGCTTTTCCCAGAAAGGAGGACACATGAGCCAACTTTTCAAAGATAAGCCAGAGTTAGCGAGTTGGGGATGGAAAAGAATAGAGATTGCAGTGGAGGAAGAAGGATATATGCAAAGACCTAGAAATAAGGTTTCGGAAGAAGAAGATGGTGTATTAAATTTGGTGCACATTGATTTTGAGGCTGTCTAGATAGAGATAGATGCATGATGATGATGATGGTGGTGAAGAAGATGACTGGAGATACTAATATTTAATTAGAAGATTAAGAGGAAGAAAGAGTCAGACATAATCGTTATTACAGGAAAGAATGGTAGGATAGAACTTCAAGAAGGGATAAGAGTTTAGCAGAATGGCTGAGAGGATCAATAACACAGGAATAATTGAGAAGCATCCATTAGACATTGCCACAAAGAGATCATCATTAACATTGGAATAACAGATTAGTCCATTAAAGAGTAAATGAGTTTAAAAGAGATGCAAACAGGCAGTGTGTCCTACACTTTTAAGAAAGTCAGTTAAAAAGGAAGGACATGATGTAGAGGGAGAAGTTGAGTCATGTATTTCTGTTTGGATTTTTGAGGTGAGGTCTGGGCTTGTTAAAATTACCATGAGAAAGAATGAGGGAAACAGTGTTGGATGCTTGAAGGATAAAAGCTTCTATGATGCAAGAGAAGTTGGGGTCCAGAGCCAGAGTAGAACATAAAAATAATTCTTACTCTGGGACAGAAAGAAAGAAGACAGGAAGGAATGAACATCTAAGTTCATAAGCCCAGTGTCTAGAAGCTGAGTTAATTATCTTTCAGTAAGTTCTCCTGCTTTTTGTGAATTTTGGAGAAAGTCCATACTCTAAGAATGAGCTCTGTGGTATGTCAAATATAGGGAGATGGATATACATCTCCAGGGGATGATAAAAGAACAGATTTCATGGTTTGGGTTTTCTGGAAAGCTGACACTGAGACACAGTTTGGTGTGCAGGAGGTTCATTAGGGTATGACCTTGGTATCAATTCCTACGGGATGAAGAGAGGAGAAAAAATGACTGGAGAAAGGAAGAGGTCAGGCTCCACAGCCTCTGCCCATCCCATTGGCTTCTCTGGCACTGAAATGGCCCATCAGAGGCTTCCCCGATTGTGCTACAATGGCCAGGCCATCATACCACGTTCCTTGATCAGTCATGGGCTGTGGACCACCACTGAAAAGAAAAGAAGTGAGCTTAGGCAAGGCTGTTTTAACCAGCTGAGGCATTTCCTAAGTGACTGGGGGCTGCAGCTTGTCTGCTGACAGTACTCCCATAACTGGGACAAGTATTATACTTCCTTGACATGAGGTCTGGGCGAAGTTCCTCTATGTGAACACACATGCTACTTTATGCTTTCTACAGGAGTACGAAGGGTAATTGCCGAACTGAAGGTTCAGATCCCATTGGTGAAGGAAAAATACAAGTTCCCCACCACTGGCTTTTAATGTTTAACAGAACTCAGGCAGGTTTTTTTTGAATTTAGAGATATAGATGAAAACAAAAGAAGCTGAAAGAAATACAAAGCACAAAAGTTATTCTTAAGTAGCTCCTTTTGCATAGATGGTCATAAGTCTTAAGTCCAGTTTGAACTGTTTTAAGCTTCCTGAGTTAATTGTAATACTAAAGTTCCCACCTAACAGGAAGTACTGAGCATGCTTAACCTATGTTTTCTGTAAATGTACAATAAGGCAGAGAGAGAGCTCTGTGTCACTTGCCAGAAAGACATTTAAGTCTCCACAAACAAGCAGGCAGTGCAGATGTCATTCTCTGAAGAACTCCTGCAACTACCCAAGAGTGAGTACCCAGAGGGTTCCTATCTTGACTAGGAATGAGAGCCTTGTGTAAGTAACCTCTAATAAACTCATCTAACTCACCAAGCTAGATTGGTCTGGGTCCTTTCTTTGGTCTCCTGGCACCAACTCAGTTTCAAGGGCAGTTTTTCTACACTGTTCTTGGATTTTCCCCAAACAGCTGGATGTCACTAATCCTAGCAGTTTTGTGATCTACCATTGTAGAGATTAGCAGCTAGAAAATAAAAATATGATATGCAAACCACATATATGTTATAATTCTCAGTTGTTGGGGTACAGAAACAGTTTTGTAAGAAGAGCCTTTGTGTACTAGTCATGGGGAGCATTGTACATCCTTCCAAATATTGAGATTTTTATAAACTTATGACCCTTAAGGCATTTGGGTTTTTTGTGATACTGGAATATTTCCATGATAGTTCTGCAGTAGGAAATAGACTGATTATGCCTCATGTCATTGGACTAAATTTAAATCTTCAGATTGAACAAATGTAAATAGAAATGTAAAAACTCTATAATCATTTTCAGAACACAAGGTAAGAGGCTGTCATATTTTGATCATATTCTCTCTGTATTTAGCAGGAATTGAAACATAGAGTCCAGGAAAATTATGGGACAAATCCCAGGAGGTTGGTCAGTATTTAAGCAACATGGTGGCAAGTGATGAAAAAGTTATCATGGACCTGAAATCAAAAGAACTTGGATTGAAATCTAGCTCTGTAATTTACTCTCTTATATTTTTATTTGTGAATTACACTGTTATGTCTGTCTCATAAGATTTTTGTAAAGTTTACATAAAATAACTTTTGCCAAGTGTCTTGCATGGTGCTTCACATCTCACACCTGCCTGCTCCTTTCCTGAATAAGTTCCCGAACGTGTGAATGAGAAACATGACTGGAACCTAAAATTTCTTTAAAAGATATTGTATGCCAATGGCTTTTTTGTACTATTTTTATCTAATAAAAAGGATTTTCAAAAAAGATGGCATGAATACTGACACTTTTCCCAGGTGAGGTTGAAGATAACCTATGTCATTATGTTGCATTATATCCAAAGCAGCCTGGATGATGACAATGCTTCTACTGTGGGTTGTGGGTTGAAAGGGAAGAACTAACTTTACTCAGAGCTATCCTCATTCTAAGCATACATATTTACATAAATTAGATGTGAGTGATCCGAAGCAATGAAATTCATCACCCAGTGAAGTCCCTTTATGTGCTATAAAAACAGATCCCTAGGGATTTGCGGGGTCCAATAAAATATAAAACACCATAAAGTTCTTGATATGAATTAATGGAAAGAAAATGTCAGGTTTGCTTAGCTATATAAAGTTATTAGAAAAATGATTCAGATACACTTCCTCATAGATGTAACAGAAGAAAAATGACATAACTAACACAACTAGGGGGTTATAAAAACCAACTTCACTTATTTAACAATTGGTTTTCCAGGCAGTCTGATTTCAAAATATGACAAAGTGGAAGATTATGGCTGTGCACTTGGCTCCTTAAGAGTTGCTAAACTGAGTGTAAGGGGAGGGGAATCCATTAAGAAATATTAGAGCATCACCTACATTGTGGAAGTTTTCCATCAGAGTACACCATGGTATGGACATATACAAGGCCACACACAATTTATAAGGCAGAAAATGATAGCCTATCTTGTCAAGAAATTTGGATGCTGCAATAGTTATAGTTAGATTTATAGCTATACCCAGGCCACCAAAGATTCCATGGTCATGCAATACCCATGTGTGAGAAAACCCACAGCCAAGCTATACACAGAGCCATATGCACATTCCCGTAGGCATTTCCTTGCGTGACAGGCAGGTTTTGAAATGGCCACCAAATGATACCCACTTCCTGGTATTCACACCTTGTGTAATCCCCTTCCCTTGAATGTGGGATAAGCCTAGTGACTTGCTTCTTGTGGCTAGAATACAGCAAATGTGATGAAATGTCACTCCCAAGATTAAGTTATAAAAGACTGGCTTTCACCTTGCTGGAACTCTCTTTGAGTCTTTTCAAATGGGCCTTGATGGAGAGAACCATAAAGCAAGGAACTGTGGCTAGTTAGGAACTTAATTCTCCAGTTTAATGTTCTTTAAAGGACTGATTTCTTCCCACAGCCCAGTGAGTGAGCTTGGAAGAAAACCCTTTCCCAGTCCAGCCTTCATTTGGAACTGTGACTCTAGGCAGTTCCTAATTAAAGCCTTATATGAAATCCTAAGCAGAGAACCCCGCTAAGCTAAGCCAGCGTCCCTGATCCCCAGACACAACAAAATAATAATTCTGAATGGTTTTAAATTGGTGTATTTTGAGATAGTTTGTTAGACAGCAATAGGTAACTAACATATGGTGGTAGTTACAATCCATAATGTCAGGAGTAAAGATTTCAATTAGACAGCAAAGAATAAGTTATCTGAGTTTAAATACCATCTTCTTCAGAGGTCATATACTTATTTTCAGAACTTATTTTCATGCATGAATTATCGTTTCTCTCTGGTTATGTGGGGGTACCTTGTAAAAAGTCACTGCCCTAGAATAATGGTGAAGTGGAGAAAGACTCAGTTCAAATCTAGACCCACCGCTTCCTAGATTCTTAACCTCTTTGTGCCTCATTTACTTCATCTGCTCTATGTGGGTGATGAGAGCACCTGTTCTAAGGTGTTGTTAGACCTCAATTACTTGGTACATGAAAAATGCTTAAAACTCTGTCTTATACATATGAAGAAATCAGTAAGTGCCAGTTTTATTTTTTCAACATTTAATTACCTTCAGTCACAGACACCACAAGTCTTGTCATTGCTAGAGATTTGTCCAATTTGTTTCTAGCTAGTTTGTGAAGCCTTTTTCCCTGAACCTAGTATAAAATAAGAGATGAGCCCATCATTGCAGTCACCAGATTAATCTCCTGCATTTAATATTCATGACCTTTAGTAGGACTCTCTGTAAGTTCAGCAACAGCAAACATTTACTGAGGTCCTGTTTTGTGCAGAGAATCACTCCACATGCTCAAATAAATTAGTAGAACAGTCTGCCTTTTCAGAAGTGTAAGCAAAATAACTCAGAATTGAAAATGAAAGAAATTTCATTAATCTGGTACAGTGATTTTCAAAACAGGATGTTTACTACAAACACCTGAGGGACTTAAAATATGTACATAGCAGTGCCAGGGCCCTCCTCACAGAGAATCTAATTCAATCGGGATGGAGTCTAAATTAATTGCTTTTAAAAAACTCATTGGGGGATTATAACACATATGCAGGGTTGAAAACCACCGATTTAGCACAAACCCTCCACTTTAAATATTAAGATTTATAGAGGCTTATTTCAGGTGACATGGATAGTTAGTGCTAAAGCTAGGACTAAATGCTGTATCTTTTGATACTAGATAAACGATCATTCAGTTATCAAATCACATATGAGTTTCTGTGTGTTTCTTCATATATATAATCATTCATATATATAATCTTCATATATATAATCATTCAATATTTACTAAGAATTTCTTCAATGCAGAAAATCAGGATGCAATGCTAAGCAACACAAAGTCACCCAGTGATATTTTCAAGATTAAAATTTTGTAGAGGATATAGGTATTTTAAAAAAAAATAACAAAGTAAATATCTACAAGTATATGATTGAAGCCCCAAGAGTGCGCTAAAGGCAAGTGTTAGATTCATTAGAATGAATAGTGGGAGATCTGATTTAGATTGGGAAGGAAAAGAGTCCTCTCAGGACATGATTTTTAATCGAGGGATTATATTCTATGTAACTGAATTTCAAGATAGGCTTCTAAAAATTATATTCTCAGAAGTAGTTTTCTTTTCCCCCATCCCTCCACAAAAAAAGATCTCAGTGAGGTGTGAAAAAATATTCCTTAAAAGAGTATCTAAATGATAATGATAACAATAATAATAAATTATTTCTTAAGCACTTGACAAAGTGTTTTGCCTCATTATTTCATTTGATCATCACAAGCAAAATGTTGCTATAGATCTCCTCTCAAGTACAGTTCTATCTCAGATAGCTTGAGCTAAATATGAATAGAGGAAAAATTGATCTCTTTCCCCGGACATATTGTCCTCTCTAGAATATATTTCGGTCATTAGAATGAGGTGATGATCCGCTAAATGCTCAACTTAGAGAAGCATCGTAAAGGCATCCTATCCTGAAAGCCTCATTTTGCAAACGGCATTTGCGAGGAGCTAGGCGCCCCTGCCACAGTGAGTGAGATCAGCAACTTGCGTAATTTCAACAACCACCCCCTCGGTAGATCTTGCAATCTGAACGTAGCATCTGAGAAGCATATAAAATAGGTGGCAGAGAATAGCAAGCAAACTATGAGTGACATTATTATACAAATTCAAGATGATGACTGAATACCAAGTGGTGAAGGGGGCTGCAAACCGTATTTCTACAAACTGTGAAGGTGGAAGCAGGGACCCAGTTTAATACCTAACAAATGCCCTCTTGAGAAGCTACACCTTTGGGCTGTGGAATACCAAGGAGTCCATTAACAATTAGATCAAATGGTGATAAACTAGAACTGATTAGTTAGGGCTATTCAGTGTTAATATTTTTTATCCATTTGGTCAGGTTTACACATATACAGCTTATTTTCTTTAAATATAAAAGATGCTTTCTAAATCACAGAAGATATATCTGAGACAATCTGCTTTTGGTAGGTAAAAACATGCCCTGAACTAGGAACCAGCCGAAAGAGAAGAAAAAGGTGCCGATGTTAATTTATATAAAGATAAAGATAGAGTTATAAAATATTACTTTGTGAGAGTGTGTTTGCAAGTGTTTGGGGTTCCGTTAGTATTTCTAACAATAACTACATATGTTTGCAGTTTTTTACATGTATTCAAAGCTTTGAATAACAAAAGTGCCAATCGCGATAGATTTTAACAGATTATATTATAAATGTGAAACCATGGAACTATGTATAGGGAATCAGGAAAGACTTCACAAAGGAGGGGGAGTCTACAGGAGACTCTTCGGCAAAGGAAGAAATGTATTTTGGGGTGATGAGAAAGGAAAGAGTGTAGAGGCTAAGAAATGTTCAGAGGATTGTGGATAGACCAGTTTGGCTGCTGAGCAGAGCTAGAGAGATATAAAAGCATGAAGGTAGAGGATAGCAAGAACAAAAAGCTAAAGTGGCATTGGAGACCTCCTAAAAAATTATTAGGTGAATCACACGAAGATTATTTTACTAGTGAATAACATTAATTTGGCGATGTTCATGGGAGAAATTAAAGAGAGATAAGACTGAACCTACAGAGAGCCATTGGGAGACTCTTGTAGTTACATTATGACAAATCCCAGAGCCATAGGTTAAACTACTGGAATACTGAAATCATGTGTCCCTCATCCTCAATTGTTTTCTGAGACTCTATGCCTGTAAAAGTTGCAGAAGGTGTCCAGTGATATGGAAGTCCATATTCACCTAGAGGACTCATACAGGAAGGGTGTAAGAACTTGGTAATGAACAGAAAGTTATATTTGATATGGATAAAAGTGGCTGGTGTAAAATAGATTTTTTTTTGAAACAGCAAATATGACTGTAGAGGAAAATTAAAGTTTCCAGATAAGCATCAACTGACAATAAATACAATGATGAAAAATAAATACATTTGTTGTATATTTGTCTTTTTGAAGTACAATATTTTGTTTGGTTGGCTTTTTTTTCCCAACTCAATTTACAATACTGTTCTGTAACTTCTCTCTGAAGTTATGAGATCCATGAAATGGAGCCATCATTCTGGCATCCTGGGATATTTGTTCAAGAACCACAGGACACTAAAGGGTTCAACTACAAAGCATGTAGTTCAGAGCAAGACTGCTCATTTTATGCGAGGCACGTGGATTTCCTGTAGAAGGCTTCAGCATCCCCAGGCCACTTGGGCCTGTAAGAGACCCAAGCTGCACTTTGGATAGTTTAACCAATTAAAAAGTAAAGGAACTGCCCAGAGGCTAGTGCTCTGTAGCCATCTCTCAAGTATGACATAACAAGGGCTTTAAAGAATGCACTATGATTCTTCCCTCTTTGGTCTTCAATGCGAAGTTTCTCATTTGAAAGGCCTAAGGCTCTATACTTAAAACTATACGAGATCAAAAAGTTTGAAATTCCCTGATATTCTCTGTTTACCAATGATAAAACTTTGATTATCCACTTTTCATCTTTATAAAGCACTTGAGTAGTAGATCATGTTATTAGCACCAGGTGCGTGGTTGTACTTCTTAGGGATTGAAAGAGATTTAAAAGCTTTCCTTTGCTCATGTTCTCAACTCCTTGTAAGAGCTCTATTTTATGCAGGAGATTAAGCATCACATTATTGTCCTAGAATTAGGAATACAGAGGCAAATTAATTTTTATAGAAGATGCTGGGAAAAAGAATGGGAAGTTCAATAAGCCATCAACTGTTGATTCCTCTGTCCTGCTTCTTTGCTTTCCTGAGGTATCCATTTATGATCACTTGGAAGGAATTTTCCTACTGGGAAAACCCATAGTAGTGCGTCTTGTACTCCATATTTCTCATTACTTGAAGTGACCAAAAGAAGGAAGAGCAAGTTTTCAACCAACCTTATCAAAAACAAACAAACAAAAAGAACAGGTTCAAGTGGGGACTTGCACATATAAAAAGATGCAAAAGTTCAATTTTGCATTAAATCGCAAAAATGAAATACATCTTAAGAATATTGAGATGCTAGGCCAAAGTTTTGATTTTTCAAACATTATCATGGAAATCCAATTCCAGAATTCATGATTCCATACACACCTTGAAAATATCAATCAGTTAAGAAAGGAGAGAACATAGGCAATTCTAGAGACATTTCCTAGAGATTTCTGTTGACAATGCCATGCGTTCTTACTCTTAAATCCCAAAGACAGAGGGATTTCTCCCACATTTACTTCAAACTTGGAGAAGAGGAGCCTTCTGTAGGAGGACTGGGAAAGCTTGAATACTCTTTGATGCAGGCGGAAAATATAGAGAACTAAGTCTGATTGGCACTTGAGAAGGCAAAGCAGCCTGGGAGAGCAGGTTGAAGGTGGATGTGTTGGGATCTGCCTGAACTTCTGGAATTTCTCAAGAAAAGGATGCGTGATCTACATAAACCAAATAAGGGCAACATGGAAGGAAGGTCTTCCTAGGGTGATCTGTCCAACTGAGAATTGAGAAGACACAGAAGGACCCCATCCACAAGAAGCAATAGATGACTTTCATGTTTCTTCATGTGGAAGGAATTATACAAGTCATCACCATATGAGAAATGTTTTTGTCATAGTCAAGAAATGTCAAGAGAACATTCTCCACCAATGGCCATTTCCAAAGAACCCATGAATTTTCTGCTAGAAATGTTAGAGACAGGGAAAATGTACCTGTACTAATTTCATCAAGACATCAAGAGACAAAAATGAAGCTACATTTTCACATTGCCATGAGTTTTGTGTTTCTATATACTTTTTTGAGCATGCATATTTCTATGTAGACCCCAGTCCTGGTCTAGAAGTAGAAAATTTGATCTAAATATTTTGAGAAAGTTAAGGCAACATGCACCAACCATGATTGGTACCACATAAAACTCATATAACTTTGACTTACAGTTATGTATCTTGTATCTGTCAGTTAATGTCTTGTTTGTTTGTTTGTAGTGCCATGATTTGGATAC
>CAUYRT010065025.1:0-41407 GCA_963574885.1 Lepilemur ruficaudatus | reverse complement strand
TTCTCTTCCCTCAAGTAGATCACAGTCTGTGGAACAAACCAGTAGGTGGGAAAACAGTCTGATACACTCTTTGCCCAGTTTGCTAGAGAGACACTCTGGAGGGAGGCCAGTTCAGGCTTGAGGTGAGTCTCGAAGAATGAGCAGGAATAAATGAATGCATGAATGAGTGAATGACTCAAAAACTTTCTACCTTTAAGATAATTCCCCACCTCCTTGACACAGAGGACCGAAGATAGGCCCCTTCATTACCCGAACACCAGTGAATGCTTCAATTCGATGTAATCACTGCATATTGAGCACCTGCTGGGACCTCGTTATGGGAGGACATGGCAATGGATTAGATCAGGAGTCCACAACTTTTTCTAGAAAGGGCCAGATAGTAAATAGTTTTGGCTTTGCTGGTCATATTGTTTCTGCAGCGGCTACCTCGTTCTTCCATTGTAGTGCAAAAGCAGTCACAGACAATGTATAACCACATGGGCGTGGCTGTGTTCCAATAAAACTTTATTTACAGAAAAAAAAAAAAAGAAAAGGTGACTATTTTAGCTTGTAACTTGAACAAGCATACAAGTGTTTTTCCTCAAGCAACCATTGTACTTTGATATTGAGCAGAAATGCTATATACATACATTTCATTTTTGTCACACAGAATATTAAACAGACTTGACCTCAGCAGTTGAGATTTAATAAAATTAACAGTTTTTCTGCTTCATCAAAGACATTCCTAAGTGAAACTGATATTTTGTGTGATAATAAACAATATGAAGAGCTGGGCTTGGTGACATGTGCCTGTAGTCCCAACTACTGAGGAAGTTGAGGGGGGAGGATTGCTTGAGCCCAGGAATTCGAGTCCAGCCTGGGCAACATAGCAAGACCCTCATCTCTTAAAAAAAAAAAAAAACAGTATGAGTACTACAGGTTGAATATCCCTAACCTGAAAATTCAAAATCTGAAACTTCTTGAACACTGATGGGATGCTCAGAGGAAATGCTCATTAGAGGACTTTGGATTTTGGGATCAGGGATACTCAACTTCTAGTACAATTTAGTGTTTTGGCCTTGAGTCCTGCTAAAGCATCAGCAGTTTTACTCAGCATTGCTTTTAAACCATCAGTGCAAATGTCAAAATGTTGAAAAAAGCAGATAGTATCTCAGTTGACCTCACCAGATCAAGGGGTTTACATGGTCCCCTAGATGTCCTGGGACCACATTTTGAAAACCACTGGTGTGGGGCAGCTAAGGGGTTGGAAAGACCACCTGGCGAACCTAGGTGACAGATGATGTGATGGTGGTTTGGACTAGATTTAGTGGTGGTGGTGATAGAAGACAAATTAGAAAGATGTGGGAGAGTGGTGTCAAGGAAGATGCCTACAGAAAAGGAGGTGATGATAAGGGGCCATGCAGAGGGTTGACGCTTTAAGTTCCCCCCCACTTCTCCCCCTTTACATACTGCCACCATTAAAACCACAATGATTATCTACCATTTCATACTTACTAGAATGGGTATTATATAAAAGACAGACAATAACAAATGTTGGGGAGGATTTGAAGAAATGGAAACCCGCATACACTGCTGGTGGGAATGTAAAATGGTGTAGCCACTTTGGGAAATAGTTTGACAGTTTCTTAAAAAGTTAAACATAAATACACCATATGGCCCTGCAGTTCCATTCTTAGGTATCTACCTAAGAGAAATGAAAACGTTCATTCACACTAAGATTTGCAAACCAATGACCTCAGTACCATTGTTCATAATAGCTGAAAATTAAAAACAACCTAAATGTCCTGCGGTAAGTGAATGGATACACAAAGTTTGGTATACAGTGGAATACTATTCAGCAATAAAACAAAATTAACTATAGATACATACTATGAAGATGAATCTTCAAAGTATGCTCAGTGAAAAAAAGCCAGACACAAGAGACCTTATTGTGTGATTTCATTTATATGGAATATCTAAGAAAGGTAAATAATAGATTAGTGGTTTCCTGGGGGTGGGGATTAATAGTAAATGGGTATGAGAGATCTTTTGGGGTGATGAAAATGTTCTAAAACTGATTTATGGTGCTGATTGTACAACTTGGTAAGTTTACTTAAAAAAAATCCCTAAATTGTACACTTGGATGAATTATAAGAGATGTGAAATATACCTCAATGGAGTTATTTTTAAAAAAGGAAACAGTTCTTGAGCAGGAAAGTGATGTAGATGGACCAACTGGGAAAAAAAAAACAGAATTGGTGTTTTCTTGGGCAGATGACATAAAAGAACAGAGGCAAGTAAGTGTGGGGTTTGGGGAGATGAGAGATTGAACCATCTAGAACCTAACTGCATAAGCAGAGAAAGCATGACAGGCAGGTGCTGATGGGTAAGGGAGAAAGAAAGTTGGTGTGGTGAGAGTGGGATCAGAAAGGTTTGGAAGTTTAGGGAACTTTTAAGATGGTGTAGTTGGAGCATTAGAGGGTATGTGGAGGTGGGGCTGGGAGAATAGGGAGGAAGAAAGAGATTAAGGGCCTTTCTGAACTTTGTATCTGTTCCAAAGTGGGGGCGTAAAATTAATGTTGCCAAAAAACAAAGCAGAGCATGTGTCCATTTCTCAGCATCTGCTAGTTTACTCTCTACTCTCATCTGGTAGTTTACTCTAAACCTACCTATATAGGATTACTTTAAGGATTAAATGAAATAATGTATGAAACTCACCCAATACCTGCCCCTTAGTAAATCCTAAATAAATAACTGCAGATGTTATTGGAAAAGTTGAGAAAGAAAATCATGTTAGTTATTTATTACTGCATAACAAATTAACCAAAAGTTTTGTGGGTTAAAGAGCAGCAGTAAACATTTATTATCTCTCAGAGTTTCTGTAGGTCAGGAATTTGAGAAGGGCTTAGTCAAATTGTTCTGGGTCAGGGCCTTTTATGAGGTTATAGCCAAGTGTTGGTTGGGGCTGCAGTCCTCTTAAAGCCTGGATCTGCTTCTAAGGGCTCATATACAGGCTGGTGTTCCCTGATGATGGAGAGGCCTCGGTTCTCCGTGTGGGCCTCTCCTCAGAGCCGCTTGATTGTCTCATAACAGGCTGCTGCTTCTCTTAGAGAAAGTAATCCAAGAAAGGAATGCTGAAGCCAAAATACTTTCATAGCCCAGCCTTGAAAGTCACACACTGTCATCTCTGCTACTCTGTTGATCACACAAGCAGAACTGATTTGGTGCAGATTGCATGAGAACATGAATACCATGAGGCAAGGATTATTGATATCATCTTGGAGACTGGCTACCACCGGGAGAAATAAGAAATAAATGTTGTTTTTGTTTTGAGAGGGGATGGTTTATTTACATCTTTCTTTGCAGTAAGCCTCTAGTCATTATTATGAATTTAGGTAAATTTGTGATAGTGCTTCTTAATGACAAAATGTCGAGTTACTATTTGCAATTAATTTTTTCTCATAACACTCTTATTTGACAGTTGCTTTTTAATTTTCAAATGCTAGAGTTAAAAACCCCCACCAAGATTATAACCAAAATAGTACCCCAGTTTCTACTCACCAGAGAATACTTTCTAAATTTCCTTGACTGTTTCTTCTAGTAATTTCCTTCATATTATTAAATAGTCATGCTTATACTACTCTTTCTTGATTTTTCAATTTTAGACTTTAGTAAGCCAATTAACACTTGGCTGTAACCTCTTAAAAGGCCCTGAGCAGAATTATTATGGCTCATCATAATTTTTGATGAACTCAATATTCAGTGTTTATATTATTATCACTGTAAATATTCTCCACCAATCCATGTAGTAGATGGTGGTTACATCTCATTTTTCATATAATTTTTTATATTTTTCCTGGAATTAATGGATTTATTTTTGTTTGCTTAGTTTTCTGTGTCCTTATCAATAATTCATTTCCAGACTCTCCAAAAGAACTAAATTCCTCCTGCTATAATCAGGTAATCTATCAATTAATTTATTTTCTTCTCCGTTTGGGACTGACTACACTGTGGCTGCACAGCCATTGTCCTAGAATAGTCACTTTGTTCTCTCTTCTATGTTGGAGACTTTCCTAGATTCCATGGTTTTCTATTTTTTGTTTACTCACTTGTTTTATAGAGTATATCCTCCAATAGCTTCCTAAGAAAGGGTGCCTGGGAAGTAAATTTTCGAGACCTTGCATGATTAATTGATACCTTGCTTGTCAAATTTCTAGGTTGGAAATTATTTTCATTTGGATTTTTTTTTTTTTTTTTTTTTTTTTTGAGACACGGTCTTACACTTTGGCCCAGGCTAGAGTGCAGTGGTGTCATCATAGCTCACTGCACCCTTGAACTCCTGGCTCAAGCGATCCTCTCATCTTGGCCTCCTAAAGTGCTAGGATTATAGTTGTGAGCTGCTGCGCCTGGCCTTCATTTGGAATTTTGAAGGCATTGTTCCATTGTCTTCTAGCTTCTGACACTCCTGTTAAGAAATGCCAGGCTATTCTGATTCTTAATCATTGTTTCTGGTTACCTTCCCTCTCCATGTAGACATTTAAGTTTCAGCTTTCTCTCCTCTGTTCTACCTGTTTTCCAAAATTTGTTGGCTTTGCCTCGCCATCTCTTTTTTTTTTTTTTCTAGTGGGTTTATAGCCTTTGTATTTCTTTACTGTTATCTTACTGAGTTTCAGGAGAGAATAGAAATAATTGCTGTTGTTTACTATGTTTAACTAGAAATCTAACAAAATGCTTTTTATGAAGATACTTTACACAAAATATATTCCTGAGATTGTTTTTCCAGAATAATTAATCAAATAAGAAGGTTAATCTTGTGAATTAACCTCTGTAATAATATCTTCCTCTTCTTCATCTCCAAGTGTTCTATAAAAAAAATTTCCCTGGAAATTCCCCTTGGTTTGGGGGGCTTTATTATGTTCCTGATTGAGGTAGGAATAAGACTAATATTTGTTAAGTACCTTCTATTTGTCATAATTTGTTTGAGAGTTTTACATGTGCTGGATAGATGAGATAAGAAAGATAGTATTCATATCTCAGGTAGCTGGCATTCCTATTTAAAATGAGAAAGTGTATCAACTTAATCACTTTCGTAAGATCACACCTGTAGTAAATAGCAAATACAGGTATTTGAATCTAATATTTCTGATTGTATAGTTCTTCATACCACCCCACTCCATCGCCTTTTTTTTGAGACAGAGTCTTACTCTGTCACCCAGGCTGGAGCTCAGTGGCACAATCATAACTCACTGCAGCCTCGAATTCCTGGCCCCAAGCAGTTCTCTGGCGTCAGCCTCCTGAATAGCTAGGACTGCAGGCAAGTGCCACCACACTTGGCTACTTTTTTTGTTTTTTTTGTAGAGCCAGGGTCTTGCTATGTTGCCCAGGCTGGTCTCAAACTCCTGGCCTCGAGCAATCTTCCCACCTCCCAGAACGCTGTGATTACAGGCGTGAGCCACTGTGCCCAGCTATTTTTTCTCCTTACTTACAACTGTATTGATGTTTGTGAATATTTTCAAACATGAAATTAGGTAGATACACTAAAAATGCACCCTAATGTAAATTGTGGACTTTGGGTCATTGTGATGTGTTGATGTAAGTTCATTAGTTGTAATAAACATACCACTCTGGTGGGGAATGTTGATAGTGGGGGAGACTGTGCATTTGTAGGTGTAGGAAATTTCTGTACCTTCCTCTCAGTTATGCTATGAACCTATAACTGCTCTAAAAAAAAAAATAAAGTCTTTTTAAAAAAAGCCATCACTCTTGCTCAGAGGAGACTTCACTGCTCACCCCATCTATGGGGAGTTATCTTCTGTACTGAACCTTACTCACTTCCCTCATAGCACATGCTATTGTTTCTAAATATTTATTTTGATTACTTGTCTATGGTCTGAGTCTCCCCGTATCCTCCACCTTCTTAAGAGCAGATACTGTGTCTGATTTGTTCTCCTAGAGCTGGAACATACTAAAAAGTCGATAAGTACTTTCTTAATGGAAAAAAAAGTAGGGAGAGAATGTATAATAATCCTTTATGTATTATTAGCCAGTTGTCAACATTTTGCTAGTCTTTTGTTTCAAATATTCCACCATTTTTTTAACCTATAAGTATTCTTCAATATGTATATCTGATATATAAAAGGACTTTTAAAAAATCGTAGTGCCGGCCAGGCCCAGTGGCTCATGCCTGTAATCCTAGCACTGTGGGAGGCCGAGGCGTGTGGATTGTTTGAGCTCAGGAGTTCGAGACCAGCCTGAGCAAGAGCGAGACCCCGTCTCTACTAAAAATAGAAAGTATTTATATGGACAACTAAAAATATATATGGGAAAAATTAGCCCGGCATGGTGGCACATGCCTGTAAGCCCAGCTACTCAGGAGGCTGAGGCATGAGGATCACTTGATCCCAGTAGTTTGAGGTTGCTGTGAGCTAGGCTGATGCCCCAGCACTCTAGCCCGGGCAACAGAGTGAGATTCTGTCTCAAAAAAAAAAAAAAAAAAAACCATAGTGCCAGCCAGGCTCACGGCCTGTAATCCTACCGCTCTGGGAGGCCGAGGCTATAAGATCCCTTGAGGTCAGTATTTTGAGACTAGCTTGAGCAAGAACAAGACCCTGTCTCTACTAAAAATAGAAAAAATAGTCGGGCATGGTGGTGCACACCTGTAGTCCCAGCTACTCAGGAGGCTGAGACAGGAAGATCCCTTGAGCCCAGGAGTGTGAGGTTGCAATGAGTTATGATAACACCACTGTACTCTAGCCGGGGCAATACAGTGAGACTCTGTCTCAAAAAAAAAAAAAAAAAAAAAAAATCCTAGTGCCATTATACCCAGCAAAATTAAGTAATTCCTTAATATAATCTAAAATTGAGTCCATATTCCAATTCTCTGGTGGTCTCAAATATATTTTTACATTTGGTTTGTTTAGGCAGTAACCAAATAAAATCAACACACAGCATTTGTTTATGTCTCTCAAGTCTCTCTGAATTTGTAGTAGTCCTCTCCCCTTTTTCCATTCCATTTTATGTTGAAGAAACCAAGTTCTTTATCCTTGTAGAATGTACCATACTCTAGATTAGGCTGATTGCTTCTTTGTGGTTTCATTTTACTGTTCCACTGTCCCTCGCATTTCCAATTAACTGGAAGTTAGATCTAGAAGTTTGGTTAGATTCAGGTTTATTTATGTATGTATTTATTTTTGCAAGAACACTTCCTGGTTGGTGCATGTATTTCTTGTTTCATCAGGAGGCAGGTGATATCTTCAATGTCTCACTTTTGGTGATGCTAAGTAGGCGTAAGTGTTATCAGCTTGATCTATCACTTATAATTTCCCCATCCACATATAACCTAATGATTTTAGCATTCATTTATGATCATTGTCTGGATCCATTATTTCATTAGGTATGATACGTTCGTGATTTTTCAAATTATTTCATTTCTTTGCTGTAATTCTTCTATAACAAAGAACTTTCTCTTAACTATTTGGCTACTTAAATCAGGAAAGACAATGTTAATGATTGACTCCCCTCCGCTTATTTGTCAGTTTTCAGAGTAATGAGTTGGTGCCCTAGCAACTTCCATTGGTGATTGATAAAGGGGTTTTTTTAAGAGTCATTATGAACGAAGGGCTATTTATATTTTTTATATATTTTAGTAAATTATAGTCATTATTCATTTTGATGTTCTAATTGATCCATTAGTGCCCCCATTAGTCTTTGATAACTTCTTTGGTTTCTGACACATGGTGTCGCAGGCTTATTTTATACATATCCTTGTCCAGACAGATTTTGGCCATTTCTCCAAGAAACTGGGGTTTTTTTTTTTTTGGGAAGGAGGGGGGTTGTTTGTCTTAATGGGAAATAGTATTTAGAAACAGCAAGCAAAGTTGCTTAGTGGTTCATTACTATTGGGATGTCACAATTCTAGTCATTTTCAGTGGACAGAGCTAGGAAATACATATTTTTTAGAAAAAGAAAAATAAACCATGAGTTTATGCTCATGTTTCCAATTGAAATGCAAGGATTTTTTTTTTTTTAATTTAGCTACTCTGATTTTTTTCTCAGGTTTTTAAAATAACTTTTATTTTTTAAAAGTTAATATGTGCACTATAGGAAAATGAAAAACACAAGAAGCAAATAACAAAGTCATCCACAATCGTAAGCAGTTTGACGTGTCCGTCCAGGTCCTGTGTGTATGTATGTACACAACATCCAGTTTTATGTGATAGAGATCATACAGTATGTATTATACTTTCATACATCATGAATATTTATCGTTTCAAAATTCCAAAGCTGTATGAGTATTTTGGTAACCAAGAATATACTACACCAACTCAGTCTGTTAGAAAAAAGTATAATCCTGCCTTTTTTGGGGACAAAAATTTCATAGAAGACAAAAATGACAACAGGCTTCTAGATAAAAGTATTGGCAGAGTTACGTTTAAAATACTGCATTCCATTAATCCTTAATTTAAAATGAGACATAAAGTAACAGTAGACTAAGTATGTTTCTTAGAGAATTTATCATCTGATCTATACTCTTAAAATATTAGCAAGTTATGTTTCCATTGAATTACTTAATGGATTTGTATAGTAGAGCCAAAAGAAATGTACATACATCAGTGGCTATCATCAAAATGTAAATATGAGCACGTCTACATACATCTTTCCCTTTATCCTTCCTCTGCCCATCTGCTGCCAACCTAATGAACAAGTCCTGATATGTAATATACACTGCTTAGAGGTGTTTTAACAATTTCATGTCCTAGATGTACCTTTTCTATCAATTATAATTAAAAGGTATTCACAAATTGGCTAATTCACTAGCTCAGGACATACATTGTTACCTCAGGACATCTATAAAGCTTAGATGTTACAAAATAAGGAATGAACTTTGTCCACAACAAACAAAGATACTTTGCCAAAAATGTACATATAGACCTATGGTTATAATGTAAAACCATCTTCTAGCTAAGGAGATACTAGCAAAGAGCCCTTCCCTTCACCCTTCCTCTTCTCCCTCTTCCACTGTTCAAATAACTAAGTACAAGACTCCCATCTAGCTCCAAGAGGTGAATTAGCAGAGGTCATTCCCAGAAAACAGTCCTTCCTAAAAACTAATGAAAGGACATTTATAAAGGGATTATTTTGCGACCTCTACTTTTAACATACTTTGGGCATTATGACTTGCTTATCCTTTAATACACAGCAGTATTAACTAAAATGCACATGTAGAACAATGGTTAGTCTGAACTAATGTAACTCATGGGCACAGAACCCTTCTCTACACAGGCTTTCTCCTCCACCCCACCCAGTGAACAGTTAGCATATTCTCCAAGACATCAAGTTTAACAATTCCAAATGCAACGTTCCCAAAATGCAACCACGTCTATGAAATAACAAAAAATACGTAAAGAATCTTACTTTAGCCCTCATTAACTATTCTGATTTTATACATATATATCATTACTCTTGAAAACCTTGGCTCCCAACAATAGTAACAAAAGTCCTTACTTGCTTTCTTCTTCTTATACATATCACAATTTCAAAATAACAGTACTAATGACTGAATGCAGTTTGCTTTCTTGGTGATTCTTTTTGTCCTTAATATATATCTAAGGAGGTACAGTCAAAATATTATATGGGATATATCCTAAGTTTTTCAGTTTATCCTTCGTTTCTTTTTATTTAAAATTATATATGGTTATATATTTTTAAATTATGTATTTAATATATATTTTAAAATTATCTTTAATATATAATTTTAAAGCAATAGTTACATTGTGTGTATATCTGTGTATATATATTTTTAACCCTCTTTCTTGCAGGAAAGGTAGTATACTGTAAACACTATTTGACCCTGCCTTTTCTCTTAATGATATATTCTAGAGATTACTCCTTATCAGCATGTAGAACTCTTCATTCCTTTAAAACAGCTACGTTGTAATCCATTGTGTAGATTACCACAATTTATTCAAACAACCCCATGCTAATTTAGCCTTCTCTTTAAATCCTAAAGAAACACTGTGTGGCACGATCTGGTGTGAGAATTTAATATGAGTGAAAATTTAAAAATACTGGAATCACTTTCTCTACTGTATCCTTACACTGGTAATCAAGAGTGAAGGAAAGTTTTCATAAAATGAATTTCACTCACCTAAGCATTCCAATTTACTTTTAAACTTTAACCATTCTTGATGGACGTCTTTTAAATTTATTGCAAACTTTTATACAGTTTAGCCATTTTTTGCTGTACAAAAGGGTGTCCTCATTATTGCATTGTATTTAATTAGAATATTCTGTGCTTCTCAATTTTTCTGTGAATTTCCTGACTGTGTCACGTATTTATTTGTCATGGTTCTAGTCTGATATTCCCAAATTAATGCAGCTCTGTGTGAAGGCTTTTATCTCTGCTTTTTCAGGGCCTTGGGCTCATATGTAGGAAAGTTGATGTTACAAAAAGCCTGGTGTTAACATGGTTTTATACTCTGTTTATTAGACTAAAAAGTGAATTTTTTAAATTGAGAAAACAAGGCGTATTTGTCTTTAACTTTTTACTATTGTCCCTTATTAATAGTAATATTTTGGCTGGGCGATGTGGCTCACGCCTGTAATCCTAGCACTCTGGGAGGCCAAGGCGGGTGGATTGTTTGAGCTCGGGAGTTCGAGACCAGCCTGAGCAAGAGTGAGACCCCGTCTCTACTAAAAAATAGAAAGAAATTAGCTGACAACTAAAAATATATAGAAAACATTAGCCAGGCATGGTGGCGCATGCCTGTAGTCCCAGCTACTCGGGAGGCTGAGGCAGAAGGATCGCTTGAGCCCAGGAGTTTGAGGTTGCTGTGAGCTAGGCTGATGCCTTGGCACTCTAGCCCGGGCAACAGAGCGAGACTCTGTCTTTAAATAAATAAATAAATGGTAATATTTTCTCTTGAATCAGACATTCTGCCTTACTCAATACGGGTCCTGTTGGAAGCTGCTGTACGAAATTGTGATGACTTTTTAATGAAAAAGGAAGATGTTATGAACATTTTAGACTGGAAAACCAAACAAAGCAATGTTGAAGTGCCCTTTTTCCCTGCCCGTGTTCTTCTTCAAGACTTTACGTGAGTAATAGGTTTATTTTTCATGAATGAATTTTCACAGGGGTTCCTTTTTAAGATTTAGATTCCCTGATAGATGGCTCTGTTTTTAATTTTGAAGGTTAGTTTATAAAATTTTTTAAATTGCACCTTCTAAACTGAAGCAATTTATTAAAAATTAAGTACCTGTATCTTAGACTATTTATTCAAAAACTGCTTTTGGGCTGGGCGCGGTGGCTCACGCCTATAATCCTAGCACTCTGGGAGGCAGAGGAGGGCGGATAGCTCAAGGTCAGGAGTTCGAAACCAGCGTGAGCAAGAGCGAGACCCGTCTCTACTAAAAATAGAAAGAAATTAATTGGCCAACTAAAAATATACAGAAAAAATTAGTTGGGCATGGTGGCACATGCCTGTAGTCCCAGCTACTTGGGAGGCTGAGGCAGAAGGATCACTTGAGCCCGGGAGTTTGAGGTTGCTGTGAGCTAGGCTGATGCCACAGCACTGTAGCCCGGGCAACAGTGTGAGACTCTGTCTCAGAAAAAAAAAAAAAAAAACTGCTTTTGCTTAACTGCCTGCTTAGATAAGTTCTCAAAGTTAATATGTCCAAAATTTGATTTCTTGATTGTCAACCTCACCTCACCTATTTCTTTTTGGGGGGAGAGGGTAGAAGGGAGAGATTGTTACTGTAATTCATAATAACAGCCAACATGTATTGTAGATTTACAGTGTGCCCTGGCTGTAACTTACTAGTTGCATGAGCCTAGGCATATTACTTAACTTCCTTGTGCCTTGGTTTCCTCATTTATAAAATGGTACTAGCCTTACCTTCATGAGGATAGAATGCATTCACACATGTCATGCCCTTTTAATGGGCATATGTGCTCTAGGAAGTTTTGTCAGTTTACCATCTCTACCACTGTCATCCTGGTTCTAGCCCCATTCTTTTACCTGGACTATAACTGCAAATAGTTTCTTACCCTTTCTTTCACACTTGGAATCAATAGTCTCTTCTTCACACAGGATTTGGAGTGAGTTGGTTAAAAATGTTTCATCAAGTCATATCATTCCTCCATGCATCCATCACAGTTAGAATAAAATCCAGAGTCTTTACCATAGCTTGAGAGACTTTGTCTGATGTGGGTGTCCAGGGTTTATTTATTGGAAGAGTTAACCTTGAGCTGGGTTTGGAAGGAAGTATAGGAGTTGGCTAGAACATCCACTTTACCCACCCACCCAAGTCTGGTTTGTTCGCCACTGCTCTATATGCTCTCTATGCACTGCTATTAGTAGTACTTACGATACCATTCTGCAAACTTTACCATTCTGCAAACTTTATCTTCCCTACAAATTCCTTGAGAACCAGAACTGTGTCTTATTTGGCCTTATACCATCAATGTCTAGCACAGTGAAGGCTTTTGGTAAATGCTTATTATGTAGTTGGCTGGATATGTAGGTGGATGAACATAAAATGTCAAGAGCTACTGTGGATAGCTTTGGGGTGGCAAGAAGGCACTGAGGGAAAGGGGCTAGAGCTAGGCAAAAGGGAAGAGGGGCATCAAGAAATATAAGACAAAAGAAAGAATTCCACAGACAATTCCCATAAAGTTCACTGATGCCTCCGTCTGCTCATGAGCACTTAAGTTGTCATAATATTTAATGTTAATTCTCATTAAACCAGAATGTATCTAGTTTTGAATAATGTAAGTACGTTATTAAAAATGAATGAATGTAAACTAAAAAAAGGGATACTTTTAAAATATAAAATGAATAAAAGTACATGTTAATCTTTTATTAAGCATATATAAAAATAACTAGAACTATAATTTGATCATTCTTTATTTCTTAGTGGAATACCGGCAATGGTGGATTTTGCTGCTATGAGAGAGGCAGTGAAAATTCTTGGAGGTGATCCTAAGAAAGTCCATCCTGCCTGTCCGACAGATCTTACAGTTGACCATTCTTTACAAATTGACTTCAGTAAATGGTACTTCAATACAGATATCTGTAGCCTTGCAAGTTAACTGGTAACCAACCCATTAGAAGTGTATACAGGAAAAGGAGTAAAGATAATGCCAGAGTAAAGTGTGCTATATTTGGTATTGACTAGTGTATAAAAAGAAAGCCTGGTGAAAAGTTTATGGATTGGTGACATTATTTTGTACTCATAAAGTTATTTTCACATTTGTGTATTTCTACCACCATTTTTGATAAAAATATATATGCCTAGAGTCTGCTTTTTGGAGTGAATTCAGTCTTCATTTCTTTTTTGTTTTTTAACCTGTTTACCTTTCAGAGAGAATGATGTGAGCCATGAATGTCTTTAATTAATTGATGATAGAAAACACTGAGCTCACTAAAGCTCTGTTTTCCTTCCACTGAAATAAGTTTCTTAGAATTAATAAGGCCCTTTTGACCAAGATCATCCTAGAGAAGACATATTTCTGTTACCGTACACCAGCTTGCTTTTGCATTCCGTGGAGTAGTGGAAAGACTGAAATTTATTGCAACTCATGAGAGATTTTGCCCTCTAGATTAAACTGTAGCTCTGAGCTTCTTTTAAGTTGTTACGTGGGGAAAAAAATCTATTTTGGTACTTGCTAAAAGTTATTTAAATTGGTATAGAGTACATGAAAATGATCTTATTGGACACTTAGAATTATGTTTTCATCTCTATAAATGTTAATTACCTGTTTCTATTTTTTTTTTTCTGTAATCTAAGATTTGCTTTTGAAACTTGAGTAAAATGATATATTAGCCTCTGAACATCATTTGGTTACTTCCAGATAGCATTGCTATTAATAGTATACATTTTTTTGAAGAGCTAAGTTTCTGTCACTTTAAATGGCTTTATTTTGTTTCTTTTTTGGAATTATAGTGCAATACAGAATGCGCCAAATCCTGGAGGTGGTGACCTACAGAAAGCAGGAAAGCTCTCTCCACTTAAAGTGCAGCCGAAGAAGCTTCCCTGCAGAGGCCAGACTCCCTGCCCAGGATCGTGTGATTCTGGAGAACTAGGTCGAAACTCAGGAACATTTTCTTCGCAGATTGAGAATACACCCATCCTGTGTCCTTTTCATTTGCAGCCAGTGCCTGAGTATGAAATTGTTTTTGTTAATATTTATTAGTGCCAGGTTGTTTTGCAGTTAAGGAAATCACATTTTTTCTCCTTCCCACTCAATTCTTATTACATTACTTTCGTATAAAATCTGGCTTGCATTTTTATATGTATTTCCTATTTTACTGAAAGAAGCAAATTTAATTAACATGGTAGTCTCTAAATACCATTCTCTGTTTCTGTTCTTTAGGAAGCAAATCTTTCTTACGATTTATCTGTAAATATATTTCATTTTTATGACTAATGTAGGCAGATAAATGGAGTCTCATTTTAAATTGTAAATATTTTAGTGCATTTGTACCATTTATATGCTCACTAGTCATTCATGTTTCTTTTGTGAATTCCCTATATGTATTTTTAGTATTTTTTTTCCTGCCAGGGGGTTTCTTATTTTTTCCTATTGTATTTAAGAGTGCTATGTTAAGAATATAATTACTATCAAATCTAATAAGCCCTTTCAAATGAGTGATTTCCTGTATGGTACCATGGAAAGTATTAATAGTAAACATACCTAGAAAAGAATTCTATTCTTAGGATTTGGCTAGATTTTCTTACAGGTAATTTTTCAAAATAAGAAAAAGAATTCTGTGTCTTGAATTTTTATATACTATAAATTTTCAGTCTTATTTTTAAGTGAGTTGTTTATCCCATTGTTAATAGGCTGTCAGTTTTTTTTAATTTAGTAAAAAATGACTTATACTTTAGGTTTAAAAAATGCAACACATTTAAGATTTAGAGTAGCTGAGAATAATATCCATTCTTATTTATTGTAAGTGCCAAATAATATACTATTTCCTTTGTCTCTGAACTAGATTTTTCTAGTTCTAAAATTTGGGGCTCAGTATATTTGGAAAGCCTCAGGTGATAGTGACCTCATCATGTGCTCTTCCTTTCTAAGAATTTAGTACGGTCTGTGAGTTTTTTATTATTGGCAAAGTGTAAAGTGCTTGGTGGTGTATTTTTATTTCTAAAAATCCAATGTGGTATAACATTTCCCCTCAATTTTGACTCTAAATTACAAAGTATTAAGATGGATTATATTATAGTCCCTGGCTATATGAAAATAGTAACTTTTGTGTTCTTTAATGCATCAATAAAATATTAATTATAGACTTAAACAAGAAATTGAGGGGTAGAAAGGTGAGAGCTTAACATTTGGCACTTGAAATTACTACCTGATTTGAAGTGAGGTTATGAGCTAATAAATGTTTGTATGATGCTTTGTAGCCATAAGTGCTATGGAAAGGTAAAATAATTGGGAGTGGCTCTTGAAAGCTGTGCTTCCTGAGGTCCTGAGAAAAAATAGCAGTAAGATGTGCTTAGGTTCAAAAGATCACTCAGCCATGAATTATTAAAGCGATCTTCGTTAAAAAAAAAAAAGTTGACAGTTAAACAACTGTAATTATCTGGACCCTGGAGGACATGGATAATTTAAGTTATATTAACATTCTCGTCAACACTTAATCACCATCTGGCAGGGAAATAAACAACTTAAAGCTGTTTGAAATAATTTTTGAAGATATCCCTTAGATAAAAATAGTTTTCTAAAATTGGTAGTATGTTTACTGCTTAGAGGTGAGTTGTTTTTGTCTCTTAGTTTTATTCATGTAAAATATATTTATAATCCATGTAAAGTAAACTACTACTTATACATAAAATAGAGCCTTCCATTTGGGGTGAGATGAATAAAAGATTTTTGCCAGAAGCTCTTTTTAAACTATAAAATGATGTTGAGATGTTATCAGTCAATACTCATCTGGTTTAACAGGCACAAGAGTCAAGTGGGGAGAAAAGTACAAGCTACTACCCTCCTTTTTTCTTGCATTGGAAAACCCATCAAAGCTTGTCATTTTATTTTTATTAATGATTTTGTACAATTTTGTACACTGGTGTGAACATGGCTTTCTTATTCTCAGTAGTAAAATAATAACTGCTTTCCAATGTGTTATTTAAAGCAGAACTTGTTGAAAAAATACAATCCTGAGAAGGCTACTAAATTGTTCTTCCATGGATTTTAAGAATATGTTTGTATATATTTGCACATAAGAATGATGACTTAGAAAGAAATAAGGCGAATCTTCTTTTGTAATACCTATATTTAATGCCAGCTCTTCTTTCTTTTAGACCTGAAACAGTGTTGAAAAATCAAGAAGTAGAATTTGGCAGAAATCGAGAGAGGCTTCAATTTTTCAAGGTATAAATGATTCAGGGAAATTTTTGTACTGGAATTTATAAAATGTTGATAGGTAAAATTTTTATATCTTTAGTGGTGTTTAAAGGCTTTATAGTAGAACTCCTTTGTTCCTTCAAATGAAATCTTATTGGAAACCCCAGTGTATAAAGAAAGGTGAAAACAGTGGCTGTAGTTTAAGAGAGCTTGGAGGGCAAGCCTTTTATACATTGGACCTTACTTTCTTCACATCCCACAGAAACCTTAGAACATAGTTGACTACTACCATTTATCTGGACTATTTGAGCACTTTCATTTGTCTTAACTTTGTTTTAATAGCCTGCAAAATGAATATATTTAGTTTAGGTATCTGTGTACTAGTTTTTAAGTATGTGATGTGAACTTTAATTTACCATATTGAGTGTTGTTTAAAATATTTTTTTTTTATTATTATTTATTTATTTATTTATTTTTTGAGACAGAGTCTCACTCTGTTGCCCAGGCTAGAGTGAGTGCCGTGGCGTCAGCCTAGCTCACAGCAACCTCAAACTCCTGGGCTCAAGCGATCCTTCTGCCTCAGCCTCCCAAGTAGCTGGGACCACAGGCATGTACCACCATGCCCGGCTAATTTTTTCTATATGTTTTTTTTAGTTGGCCAATTAATTTCTTTCTGTTTAGAGTAGAGACGAGGTCTCGCTCTTGCTCAGGCTGGTCTTGAACTCCTGACCTTGAGCAATCTGCCTGCCTCGGCCTCCCAGAGTGCTAGGATTACAGGCATTTGCCACTGCGCCCGGCCTGTTTAAAATATTTTTAGTGTCAATATTTATATCTTGTGAGCACAAATTCATATAAAATGCTAACATACGTATTTCTTAAATTTAAACAAACTGCAGTGGAGTTCAAGAGTTTTTAAGAATGTAGCTGTAATCCCTCCTGGAACTGGAATGGCTCATCAAGTGAACTTAGAATATTTGTCAAGAGTGGTTTTTGAAGAAGAGGACCTCCTCTTTCCAGACAGTGTAGTTGGCACAGATTCACATATGACAATGGTGAATGGTTTGGGAATTCTGGGATGGGGTAAGTAAATGACTGAATATATTTAATTTCTTTGGGGGTGAGGATGTCAATAACATTATAAAAGAACATAAATAATGGGTCTTTATGGCCTCTTTGAGGCTCTGTTTTTTTCATCTATAATAGCAGCAACAACAACAAAACCTTAATTCAAGGGTTTATGAGCAATGTGGTAAAAGGGGATTTATGAATAGAAATTTTCACAGTGCCCAGCACAGCACTGTCATTTGTGAAGTAATTGAGTGATGATGACGTCTACAAAGGTTATTCCTTTATTTAAAGTTCTTCTGAGGCTTCTCCTGGCCTTCTTTATAAATACAAATTCCTTAACATTTTATATGTTCCTTTCACAACCTGATATCCCTTTAGCCATTCACCCACACCCATCTTAGAGACTAACCATTTATTTACCTGAGTGGGCTATGCTCTTTTGTACCTCATGGCTTTGCATGGATTCTTCTGGCAGAATGCATACTACTGACCATCCCTTTTATTGTGGAAATGTGGGGTTACTATTAACTCCTTCAAGACTAGCCTAAGGTGTTTTCTGAAAACCTTAGTTCTCCTCACTGAGTTAAACGTACCCGTACTCGGTACTTACTCTTTACGGGTGTTATAATTGTTAATTTTCTTTCTTTTTTTTTTTTTTTTGTCCTTTTCATTAGACTGAGCTGCTTGAGGTTGACAGAGACTAGGTTCCACTCATATCTATATCTTGGTCATAGTACAGCACCTAGCATAATAAATACTCACTAAATGTTTACTGAATTTAATATAAAGGTAAAATACCAGTTTTTTTCCAACCATGCAAATGGAGTCATCCTTTTGAGAAGGCTTGGGTTCAATGTCCACATTAATAGCAATGTAACAACTCTTTGTAAGATAGTATGTAAGACAAGCTTGTGAAACACCTAGAGATGTAGATGTTACAGAGATAATTTAAATTACCTTTAAATACACTGTGCTAATATACCTGTCTTTATTACTTTAGGAGTTGGAGGCATTGAAACAGAAGCAGTTATGCTTGGTCTGCCAGTTTCTCTTACTTTACCAGAGGTGGTTGGATGTGAGTTAACTGGATCATCAAATGCTTTTGTTACATCCATAGATGTTGTTCTTGGCATTACAAAGGTAAGTTAAAGTTGTGGTAGGTGTATGACTTAGTGGACATTATGTAAGTGGAGGAGCCCCATGAAAGCAAGGGTTTTGGTTCATTGCTGCATCCTCAGGTCTCTGACATTATTAGCCATGTCATTATAGTTATCATCATAGTAATAACAGCAAACATAGTAATTGCTTTGTACTAGTAAGTACAAAAAATGTGTTGTGTCATTATTTACTTGACACATGTAAGCTCATTTATTCCTCATAACAAGCCTACGGTATAGGTACTATTACTGTCCTCATTTTAATTCTGAGAAAATGGAGACACAGGTTTAATGACTTAACCAGAGAGTCATAGGGCTGAATAGTAAGTTGGGTTCTTGAGTCTATGCTCGTAACCATTACGCCTTATCAATGCCTTGTCGACAATAATAAATACTTGTTGACTAAATTAATTTTAAATATCGTATTTAATTTAGCAAAGGTTGATTCTGTCTCCTTTCACTGAAGTATTTGCCCATTAGAAGCCATTACTAGATAATGTTTTCAAAAATATAGACTGTAGAAATGTGATATGTCAAATTTTTCTATTGCTGTTTTAACATTTCTTTGAAGTATTATGTAGAAATTTTTCTCTGAATTTTAAAAAATCGGCTGCATGCCTTTAATACATAGACTGAGCTTCTTGAACACATCAATACATATGCTCAAAGGTTTCCTAGTGAACAGTTATTTGTAACTCTCCATCCCAAATTTCTGGTTTTTACTAACTTTATTTTAATGATTAAGTCCCATTTTGTTGGTTGAAAGTACTTGGAAAGTGTTTCACATATAATTTCAATTTGGATCCCAGCATCTCAGTATATTTGGTTAGATTATTGGTCTGAAGGCTTTCAGAGTACTCTGCAGGGTAAGAAAATGATAATGCCTCCCTCAGCATTCAGTATTGATGCTTCTTACCTAATTAGAAAAAAAAATTGGCATCTCAAAGAAATGATTGATTCAGTGTATGGTACCAAAAGATGAAGAAGTTAAATTGGGAATTGCAGGATTATTCCTAAAGGAAAAGGAATATCCCATTATGTTTTTAGAGAAATCAGTTCTTTACTTCGAACATCCTGAAAATTAATGCTGCTTTTAGACTTCTCTCGCTTTGTTTTTCCTTAACAACATTACTGTTTTTGACATTTTAGCTTATTGTTACAAAAAGTTATGTATGTTTGCATTTATTGAATATATTATTGCTTCTTTTTTGAGGCCCTGTTCTCATGATCTTTATAAGATTAATCACGTATTGTTTTCCAAAACGTAAATATTGTGGTATGTCATTAATTTGTTAAAAACAGCATTTAACTTGATGTATCTAATCTGTATTTCTCTCAGCTTTAAAACTATAACCATAAATGTAAAGAAATACCTTTAAGGTTTGAGTTTCCATATCTATAAAAAAGAGTTAAAAATTTAAGTCCTACCTAGCACCTCTAAAATGTTAGGACTTAATATTATTCATAGGTTGAGAGTAGTCTCACTCTTACCTACCTCCTTAGGCACTTTGCCAATACCCATTTTTCAACTTACAAAAGATGAGTAGGTGTTTGGGTTACTTGATAGTAACTAAGAAAAATGATTTTAAAAGGAACTAAGTTTGAAACAATGTGTTAAAAATTCTAACAAATGGGAAATTACCTGTAATTATTGTTGCTGTAAATATTTGGGCCAGGAGTTGTAATTTGAAGAATTTTTTAGCTAGCATGTAATTTTTATTTAAATATTTTATTTAAATAAATTTTTATTTGAATAAATTTTATTTGAATATATTTAAATATTTTAAAAATTAAATATTTTTATTTTTATATTACTGTATATTTATAAATATACAGAATTACTGTATATTTCATCAGGTATATTAGTATTTCATTAAGTCTAAGATGCCACCAGTTGTTAAAAGCACCAACCACTGTTTAATGTACTGCTAAGATAGAAAAAGGACTGTTGGCTAAACAGACAAACCATTGAGTCTAAGGTGTATTCTGATTTCAGAGACAGTAAAATGTGAATCATAGCCGTCTTGAGTTTTCAGGCCTTTCTTTTCTTCTTCCCTGCCCTTTCCTCTTTCCCTTCCCCTTCTCTTTCCCTTCCCCTCTTTCTTTTTTTTTTTTTTTTTTTAAGAGACAAGGTCTCTCTGTTGCACAGGCTGGAATGGAGTGGTACAATCGTAGCTTACTGCAGCTTCGAACTTCTGGACTCAAATAGTCCTCCTGCCTCAGCCTCCTAATTAGCTGGGACTACAGGCACAAACCATTGCACCCTGATAAACAGTGACATTGGACCACTCTCCTGTTGACTATTTGTCTTAAAATACCTGTGAGACCAGAATGAGTTGATGTTTAATAAAAGCATTTTCCTTCACCATCACCAGTATTGGTTAAAAATTAGATTTTATAGTTTTCAGGAAGTCCATGCTAATCTTGTCATTGCTGGTCTTGTGTGTGTTTCTGTGTATCTCTTTATATAGCACCTCAGGCAAGTAGGAGTGGCTGGAAAGTTTGTTGAGTTTTTTGGAAGTGGAGTTTCACAATTATCTATAGTTGATCGAACTACAATAGCAAACATGTGTCCAGAATATGGTGCTATCCTCAGCTTTTTCCCTGTTGACAATGTGACACTAAAACATTTAGAACATACAGGTAAGAAGATAAAAGATCATTAAAATAAATGTGTTTCATTTCTAATGTATCTGCCTGACAATATTTTATTTTATAATAAATTACTGCTTTACACATGTTATTTAGTATTTGTGAAATTATCATCTTTTTAAACAATGACTCTCCAACTGTATCAGATACAATGATGGATACCTCCACCCTTTCTTAAGGATCAGAGGTTACAGTTTAATGGAAGTCAGCCTTGAGCATATTCACAGCTGTTCCTTTCCACATCCAGGAGTGGAGGAGCCGCCAGACAAAAGGACTTGGGAATCACTGTTCTATCTAAAGAACAAGAAGCACATAATTTTGCAAAAAGCAGCATAGGGCTGCAAGTTCCAAATCTTTTTGTAGCCTGATTACTAAGAACTTTGATCTTCTATTGATTGTTTAACTTAAAATAAAAAGTACCTGCAAAACTAGAATGTGTTGATATTTCATAAGGCATCTAATCATAGATATTTGGGGGGGATATATTCTAGTATTCTTCATTTTGGGGGCAGATTATTATAAGTTAATGAATCAAATGGCAAAGTGGTTAACTGGTCCTATGGAACCCTGGAGGGAATGGTCCCCATGAAATGCAAAACTTCTGAATTTTGGTTAGAACATTCAAGAGAGAAATGATTAGAGGTACCTTATTCCTCACGTATTTACCTGAGTTAAGGTATTAGTGATCTGTTACTATGTAACAAATTATCCTAAAGTTTAGTGGCTTATAACAGCAATAATTATTGTCTCACAGTTTCGGTGGTTCAGTAATTCAGACAGGGCACAGTGGGGACAGCTTGTTTCTGCTTCGTGAAGCCTGGGCCTCAAATGCAAGATTTGAGGGCTAGTGCCTGGAATCCTGAAGGCTTGTTCCACTCGTCTGACAATGAATGTGTGCTGTCAGCCGGGGACTTGGCTAGGGCTGTCAGGCAGAACACCCACTTGTGGCTTCTCCATGTAGCTTTCTCAGATGGTGGATTCTCAAGAGGAAGGAGAGCGAGAAAGAGAAATGTAAATAAATATACAAATAATACTTGCTTCTTGCTCATCACTGGAATTCAGGACCCTTTCCCCCAAAGATTTCAAAATTCCTTACTGGATTTTGCTTTGTTCATAATTTTTTTTTTTTTTTTTTTTTAGGTTTTGACAAAGCCAAACTTGAGTCAATGGAAACATACCTTAAAGCTGTGAAATTGTTTCGAAATGATCAGAATTCTTCAGGAGAACCTGAATACTCCCAGGTATATGCACGTTAAGCCATCTGGTAGTAGTTAAGAGTGTAAATTCTGGAGCCTGACCACCTAGGTTTGAATCCCAGCTCTGAGACTTCTTAACTGCATAACCTTTGGCAATTTATTTAGCCTTTCTGCCTCAGTTTCTTCATCTCTTAAATGTGACCGTCATATATAAACCATAGGATTCTTAGATTAAATACAAATTCATAGGACAGTTCCAGGCACATAGTAAGTGTAGTTAAGGGGTAGTTATTATTTAAGAAATGCATTTGTGGCCCAGTCCTTGTATTCATTAATTTTACATTTTTATTGTGAATTTTGTAACATTTTATGAAGTCTGATTTTTTGGTGTTTAAAACATAATATTAACTCTTAATTCTTGCTCTAATTTTTTTCCTACTTTATGATAAGAGTGTACTTATATTATCTCTCCCAAAATAATTTTGATTATGTCTGTCTGGTTTATGACTATATTTTGCAAAATTCCACTGTTAAGAAGATACCCTGTTATGTGGTCTTAAATGTTTTAAAATTATTTTAGCAAGTATTTCTTATTTGTTGGAAATTTATATTGAATTAGGCAGAAATCACCTTTAGGAAGATTTTAATTTTAATAAAATTCATTTTCTAGAAGTATGTCAGGGATCTATAACTTGGTCTTATCATGGGTTGGTTGACTGGTAAGCTATTTTTTTGTGGGGAAATCTGTTCTCTTGCCCAGCTTTGTTTTTCTTCATAGCATGTTCCTACCTGACATTATCTGTTAATTGGTATACTTGTTTGTCTTTCCTCCACTAGAATACAAGTAAGCTCCATGCAGACAGGAACTTTGTTTTGTTTGGTATTATATCCCCAGCTCCTAGAACAGTGCCTGGCATATAGTAATTATTCAGTAAATGTGTTACTGTATGTGAATAAATGAATACATATAGATAAATTGAAGAGCTAGTATAGAACCATAGGAATTGGATTTGTGTGACACTTTTAACTTCTCTGACCATTTTCTGATTGCTTTCACCTCTATTTATTGAATCTAGTGCTTTGTCCACATTTTTAAAAAAGACATATTGAAAAGAATAAGAAAAATTAGATGGAAAAACTTGAGTGGTAGAATAAAATGAAATAAATTTGCCTGTTAAAAAAACCTGACTATATTAAGAAATAAAACTAAAATCATCAGGACATGGATTTCAAGAGAAACTCCTTAAATGTATCCTTACGGGCAAAGACTAGCATCACCTGAATCCATTAAATGAAAGTGTAAGAAAGGTAGTTAGGATCAGTCAGAATAAACATGGCTGTTAAATAATAATGAAAACTGTAGTGAAGAGAAAGTTTCAAATTGGCTATAGCTACATAAAATTCACAAAGGAAATAGTAGAAATAGCAGAAGAAATAAATAGAAACCTAGTTGGGAAGTGGGATTTTAACAAAATATGATTTCTTAACCAAGGAATAAGCCTGGTCTGCAGGAGTCAGGCCAGCAAGACTTCTGGAACCAGGAAGAGAAACCTCTTTCTGCTGTGTCCCTCCAGCACCCTCTGTTGACCAGGCTTCACGTCATGCAGATGAGAAACGAGAAGTGCTTACTAACCATTTACCTCCATGATCACAGAGCAGGCAAGGAAAGGTGAATTTGGCGCTCAGAGGCAATAAGTTGATCGCTGGCATCGGCATCTACTTTATCATTGGACATTTGTTAAGACAGTGTTTATCTTTGTGGGAAAAAACACGCTTGGGAAACCAGAGGTTTTATGTAGAGAATACAATTAGTATTGTAGTAGTTTGGTTTCATACTGATCCGCTAGTCTTGATTTTAGCAAATTTTCATGTTATATTTCATAAGTTTAAATGGGCTTGTTTTAAAATCCTTATTTTCACTATTAAAACAGATTGCATTAAAATAAATGAATATATTTATTCATTTGGCCTCACAGTTATGCTTAAATTGGAATTTGTACTTAGGAATTCTAATTCCGTCTCTTTCTCTTCTCTCATTTCCTAGGTGATCCAGATTAATCTGAATTCAATAGTTCCATCTGTCAGTGGTCCGAAAAGACCTCAGGATAGAGTTGCTGTGACAGATATGAAAAGTGATTTCCAGGCTTGCTTAAATGAAAAGGTAGGCTTCTTTATTGCTGTCCTTATTTGTCGATAATGCTTTGTGTTAAGTAATAAAGAACCAACAAGGTGACCCATGAACTTCAGTCCACTGCTATATTTTTATATATTACGGCACACACCAGCAGCACCCTTATTTTCCTTCTGTCTGATGTACAAGTCAGTCATTTGGTGAGTTACTTCCACTTCTAATGTGAGATTCAGAGGTTGATTGTGTCTATTTAAATTAAAATATAAGCTAATTAAAATAAAACAAAATTTAAAATTGAGTTGCTTAGTCACAGTAGCCTCATTTCAAGTTCTGAATAGAAACATGTGACTATGGCCCTTGTATTGGACAGAACAGATATTGAATACTTACATCATCACAGAAAGTTTTATTAGATAGCACTGTTCTAGTCTTTTGTAATTTCCTAGACCAGGAAAAAAACTATGATGCTATAATTACTCTTACAAAATTTGGTAAAATGTAACTGAGCAGTAAAATCTCTTTGGATTTTGGGGGTTTGTATTTTCTGTCTGAGAAGCATGGCATCAATCTTGTCACTTTCTCTGTTCTATAATGAGAACTAGTAGTTGCCCTTCTTTTCACAGCCTTTTTATGATTTGACTCTTTATTTGGAATATGTTAAACTTGTACAGAAAGAAAATAGTGTAATGAATTGCCGTATAGCTGTCATCCAGCTTCAATAATTACCAACTCATAACCTATTGTGTTTCATCTATACTGCACCGACACACATAGGATCATTTTGGAGCAAATCTTGAGGGCCATTTTTTTTTTTAATTTTTTTTTCTTTTTTTTTTTCACCCACAAAATCAAAAGGAAGAGAGGGCCATTTTTAATAGAAAAGTTTGTACCATCTCTTGAGAATTACTATTAAGTAGAAATGACTAAAAGACAACAAATCCAAATAAGATCCGGATTCTGGCTAGTTGGCTGAACTCACTTGGAGTATAAAAGGTTTGCTTGTGAACACCACCGGACTCCTATTCTCCTATTGTAACTATTCAAATTCATTACAAATATTGAATGTTACAGGCCTTCAGCGTCACTCACAGTTGGAATTTTTTTTTTTTTGGAGACAGAGTCTCACTCTGTTGCCCAGGCTAGAGTGCCATGGTGTCAGCCTAGCTCACAGCAACCTCAGACTCCTGAGCTTAAGCAATCCTTCTGCCTCAGCTTCCCGAGTAGTTGGGACTATCAGGCATGTGCCACCATGCCCAGCTAATTTTTTTCTGTGTGTATTTTTAGTCATCCAGCTAATTTCTTTCTATTTTTAGTAGAGACGGGTGTCTAGCTATTGCTCAGGCTGGTCTCGAACTCATGACTTAAAGCGATCCTCCCGCCTTGGCCTCCCAGAGTGCTAGGATTACAGGCGTGAGCCAGCACACCCGGCCCACAGTTGGAATTTTGAATGTTAAATCATCAGTGCCAAGTGTCTGTTGTATTTTTACCAGATTTTTTTTCCTGTACTTATCCAGAATATTTAGTTTATATTTATGTGCAAATTTGTATAGGTTGGATTTAAAGGCTTCCAAATTGCAGCTGAAAAACAAAATGATATCGTCTCTATTCATTATGAAGGAAATGAATATAAGCTGTCTCATGGATCAGTGGTCATTGCTGCAGTTATCAGTTGTACCAATAATTGTAATCCATCTGTCATGCTTGCTGCAGGTAGGTTGTGGTTTATCGCCATACATTTTTTCCCCTAAATTATTATATGCTTTCTGTTTCATTCACTTTCTGTTTCTTAGATTATGCATGAGTATCAGTAGCTAACATTTGATATTCAGAGACTTTCTAAGATTTTTATTAGTTCTTAAGTTTGATTTATGTTACTAATTTTGTTTTTATTACATAGAAGGTAATTTTTTTTATTATAACTTACATGTCTGTTAATTTTAGGTCACATCTTCTGTTAATTTGGAACTGTGTATAGTTAATTAGCAGGTATTTCTTGATTATCTACTAGAAGTTAATGATAACTGCTAGATTTCATTGAGAGTTATAAAAGAAGTAAAAAATCATTGTATTGACAAAGATTGTAAATGAAATCTATCTGTATATACGTTGGAACAATTCGTTAATTGTATAAAACCATATATAGTAAGTGTTAAATTGCCCTTAGTTTAGTGTTATTAAAATGGTTCAGTTAATATCTACTCTATATGTGCATCCTTATTTTCCATTTGTATGAATGATGCAATGATGTCAGCCTGTGCCTTATTAATTTACAGCATAAAGGCTGGTATATTTACTATAATTTTCAATTTATTTTAAATGAAGCAAATCAATAGATAAAATGGACAGAATAATGACAGTAAATTTAGACTTTCGTTCCGGTCTGAATTGGAGACCTATCTGTTGATAAATAGACCTTTTTCACCTCCTACTTTAATCTGAATGGAAGAAGGAAAGAAGCATCTCCATAAAAAAAATCATTGTTTGTTGATTGTGTAGGTCTTCTGGCTAAAAAGGCTGTTGAAGCTGGTCTGCGTGTTAAACCTTATATAAGAACAAGTTTATCTCCAGGCAGTGGGATGGTTACACATTACCTCAGTTCAAGTGGAGTATTACCATACCTTAGTAAGCTTGGGTAAGTGACAGTTATTATTTTTATTGACATTGTATACAGTAAGTATTGATGCTGTTTATTGGGGCCTTTCATATATAAAGAGAAGATAGAAAAAGTATTCTTTAGCTGTATTTGTTACCTTGCTATTGTCACACAATCTTTGAGGCCCTATCACTCAGCAAATATTTGTTGGGTAAATCTAGTGAGCAAGGTGCTGTGTTAGCTACTTAATAAGATACGATCTTAGCTTCAGGATACTTAGTTGGTGCTCAGTAGTAAAATAAGTAAAACCAAGTAACAATGACAGACGGTAAAAGAGATGGTACCAAGTAGTACATAATTTTCATGAGTTGTGTAGATCAGTTCAGAAAAGAATGAAATTTGGCCGGGCGCGGTGGCTCACACCTGTAATCCTATCACTCTGTGAGGCCGAGGCGGGAGGATCGCTCAAGGTCAGGAGTTTGAAACAAGCCTGAGCAACAGCGAGACCCCGTCTCTACTAAAAATAGAAACAAATTAATTGTCCAACTAAAAATATATAGAAAAAATTAGCCGGGCATGGTGGCGCATGCCTGTAGTCCCAGCTACTCGGGAGGCTGAGACAGGAGGATCACCTTGAGCCCAGGAGTTTGAGGTTGCCGTGAGCTAGGCTGACGCCACAGCACTCTAGCCTGGGCAACACAGTGAGACTCTGTCTCCAAAAAAAAAAAAATGAAATCTTATAGATTGTATTTATTGAGTAAATTGTCTTAATTGAGGTTTTTTGAGGTATTAGATCTATAATACATAGGTTAAGTTGTCCCTGGACTTTAAGGAAAATAACTTTCATATTTTTTTATGTAATCAAAAGCAATAATTGATGTTAGTTGTGTTTTAAGTGTATATTTTGGATTATCTTACATACATCATCAATTCCTTTGCAAAACTGATAAATTTGGGATTATTTGCTTTTAGGACAGCATCCGAAAATAATTTATATCTCTAATCTTTTAGTTATATCATCTTGGAATCATAGTCAGAGACTCTTCTTGGGTTTAATTGGTTGAGAATTGAAAGATTTGCTCCTATCAGAGTGCCCAGTTACAATACCTCTTTTGGGTCTTTTGGTCAGATTATTACAATCAGATCCTTTTGATACTTTACAGTTTAAACCCATTTGGATGGAAGTCCAATATCAGTTTTTTAAAAGGTCATCTTATATTCCTGGCAAGTAGTATTTGAGGCATTTTCTTGTGCAGTGTATGATAGGTGCTATTGACCTAACAGGAAGTGTCCTAAATGTCAAGGCTCTCTGAAAGGTTTGTATTCACTTTCATTCAGATAGCATGCCTGAGAGTTAGAGGTGATTGCTAAAATTTGAAAATGAATGTATCGAAGAAAGTTAATCCATGTGTCATGAACATTCTTTTAAGTAACCTTATTGCAATGATGGAAATAAAAGACAAAATTTGTCCTTTCTTTGTAAATGTTGTGATTTGCTATCCAATCACATTTGTTTTTTGAAATGCAGATTTGAAATAGTTGGCTATGGATGTTCAACGTGTGTGGGAAATACAGCACCCTTATCAGAAGCAGTTTTAAGTGCAGTAAAACAGGTAAAATGTGTGGATCAGCAAGACATCTAAATTTTCTTAGCTATGTTTTGTTATTAAATTATAGAAAATATATATTAATGTATTTATATTTCCTTAGTCTTTCTATCTCTTGGGAAGAGTAACTTGTAAATATTAAAATGATTCAAAGAATCATTTCTAGATCCTTGAAATAATTCTTTAATAATGTAAGGAATTAGTTTTGGGGTTTGTTTTTTTTTTTGTTTTTGTTTTTAGTTTATTTACAGGATTGATAGTTCTATATCTAAAAATTAGTAATGTGTTTTTTGATTGTCTAGCCCTCAGACTGTAATATTTAATACTGCCTATATATGGTTATCCAAATTTGTACCATCTCTTGGATTAAACATATTTGTATGTGTATTTTTTTTTTCAGGGAGATTTGGTTACCTGTGGAGTTTTATCTGGAAACAAAAATTTTGAAGGTCGCCTTTGTGATTGTGTTCGTGCCAATTATCTTGCCTCTCCACCCTTAGTGGTAGCTTATGCCATTGCAGGCACAGTGAATATAGATTTCCAGACAGAGCCTTTAGGTATCTTTTCCTTTATGTATACGTGTACCTACACATACTTTTTCCCCAAAAAGTTGCTATATTTTTTAATTGTTTTTTAGACCATCCATTGTTTGAATTATTTCAGGAAAACTTGTGATAATGCATAGTTACTAATTTCTCTGTTCATGTGAAGAAAATAAAATGCAAGTAATTAGTTCGTCCAGCTGCTAAGCCTGAAGCATCCTGTTGCTGAATAATTTACTTGGTTTCTATGGTATGTCTTTGAAAAGTTGTGAACATTTTAAAGTAGTTATTTTTATACTGAATATCATGTTCAAATTTTTTAACCAGGTACTGACCCTGCTGGCAAAAACATTTACCTGCATGACATTTGGCCTAGTCGAGAAGAAGTTCATCAGGTAGAAGAAGAATATGTTATACTATCCATGTTTAAAACATTAAAAGAGAAAATAGAGGTAAGAGTCTTATTTGTTTCTTTAGTAATTTAATCAAGTTGCAGTGTTCTTTTATTTCATGCATCTTTCTGACTAGAATAAAAATTAAAATTATATTATTTTGTATGTACAAGTTTTTTTAATGAGTAATAGTCATTTTATATCTGGAATCTGTAATTACAAAGGGAATGGCTTAGAGTGTTACAATTGATTTTATTTACTTATTGGAAGTGTATAGCAAGCACTTATATTTGGCATCCTCAGTGTGGGTACACTTCATAGAAACTGCCCTTATTTGACACTCCCATTCAGATGGTTCCAAATTTGAAAGAAATGAGAGCAAACAATGAAATCTCACTCCCACCAATTTCCTAGCCATTTACTTCACCTCTGTAGAGCAACCAGTGATGTCTGAAAACATCTTTCCCGAGATATTTTTATGCACATAGAGGCAAATACATACGTTTTTAAGAACAGACAATATAAATATGAGGGGAGAAAAAGTACTTAGGAAATATTTATTGAGTCCCTTCAAGGGTTTTGGAATACATCAGTGAACAAAACACAAAATTCTAACGGGGAAAGGCAGACAATGAACTATAAAGAGAATTGAGTAAATTATACAATATTTGTTATTGGTTAAAAAGTAGTAAGTACTGTAGAAAAAATAGATGAGGGTAAAGAGGATCAACTGTGCAAAATTTCGGAAGCAGATTGAAGTTTTATATAGGGTAGGTGAAAAGATGATACTTGAGCAAAATTTTGAAGAAGGTGAATAAGTTAGCCATGTATCTGAGCAAAGGGCAGGGCTTTCCAGGTAGAGGGGACAATCAGGGTAAAGGCCTTAAGGAGGGAACCTTACAGAGAGCAGTGTGACTAGAGCATAGTAAATAAGGATAATAGTAGGAAGTGATGTCGGAGAGAAGATGGAAGCCCAGTTCACCTAGGGAATTTTAGGCCATTATAAGAACAGTCTTGGCCAGGTGTAGTGGCTCACACCTGTAAGTAATCTCAGCACTCCAAGAGGTCAAGGCCAGGAGGATTGCTTGAGGCCAGGCGTTCAGACCAGCCTGGGCAACATAGTGAGACCCCCGTCTCTACAAAAAAAAGAAACAAAGAAAAATTAGCCAGACATGGTGATGTGTAGCTGTAGTAGTCCCAGCTACTCAGGAGGCTGAAGCTGGAGGATTGCTTGAGTTTAAATTCAAGGCTGCAGTGAACTATGACCGTGCTACTATGCTCTAGCCTGGGCGACAGAGCAAGACCCTGTCTTATAAGAAAAATAAAAAACAATCTTATACGCTGAGTAGGGTGAAAAGGGGAGTCGTTGGAAGACCAATTGCAGCAGTCTAAGGTAAAAGATGTTGATGGGATGGACCATTGGGATAGCAGTGGAATTGGTGAGAAATGGTGAGATTTTTGGATATAGTTCGAAGGCTGTGATGTGGGACAAATATATTGAAAAAGCAGAGGTTTTTTTCTCCACGGTAAAATTCTTAAAAATTAACAGCATACCCCACACATGTTTTAAAACTCTTCAGCAACATACATAAATATTTCTAAATTCTTTAGCTTTCGGGGCTCTGTAAAGACTTTATGTTCAGTTTATATTGAAACTTACCTCTTAGGGTGTTCCTGAAGATCTGGTGTGCTGGAATTTGATGAACAGATTTTAATTATTCTAAACATGTTATTGTTTTATAGAATATACTGTTTTAGCTTTCTTTCCATATATTTAGCCCCTTTTTTTTTCATTCTGACCTACGTACTATTTTATTCCCTCGATCATTTTTGTAAGCCTCTTTTTCTGAGTTCTTTTTATCTTTCTTTTGGTTCATCAACCAAAACCATGTTCACAGATGGGAAATAAACGGTGGAATTCCTTAGAAGCACCAGATTCAGTTTTGTTTCCATGGGACTTAAAATCTACTTATATCAGATGTCCTTCATTTTTTGATAAACTTGTAAGTACTGTTTTACTATTTAATCTTTTAAAGATTGTTATAAACTCAAGAGATCTTGTGAAGAGTTAAATGCCTTGAACTTTTTACCTTTTAGACCAAAGAGCCAGTTGCACTCCAGCCTATTGAAAATGCCCATGTCTTACTATATTTGGGAGACTCTGTCACGACAGATCATATATCACCTGCTGGAAGTATCGCGAGGAATAGTGCTGCCGCTAAGTATTTGACAAACAGAGGGTATGTGTACATGGCTTTACAGTGTTTTGTTTTGTCTTCTTTCTCACTGATTAAGAGGCTTCAACTGGTCATGTTCTTTTATCCAGTAAAAACATGCTATCATAGGTGTCTGATTGTCAGTGCATTTGACTTAAGCAAGAACTGGGAGTTACCTTTGCTTATAACTTTAGAAATTGAAGTATCTGTTTTAAATTGAGTCTATAAAATTTTAGTCTATGTAAACAGCTGATCAGAAATAAAATTTTTCTTTTTCAGTACTAGTTTGTTGAAAAGTCAGCTTGGTTTGACCTACCAAATGAAGCCTAATCATTTGGTTCTAACCAGCTTCCCATTATTGGAGTACAAAATCTAAATGTGTATTTTATGAGCTATAAAATGTATGTGCATGAGGCTAGGATTGATGTGTATCAAACCAAAAGACAGTAAATTTCTGCTTCTTGAACGTAAAATTTTACAGGAACAATAAATATGAATGTAAAGGCATTTATATTGAAAATATCTAAAACTAGGCAGATTTTATTTCATTTATGCATGATTAATAAAGTAGAATTGTTTTGTTATCAATGGACTATTTTGACTTGACACCAGAGACAAAGTTTTGCAAAAAGCAGAAGTTGCAGTACTGCTGCCTGATTAGCTTTTGGGTGCTTATTTGATGCTTGAGCAATTCAAATGACAAGATTTTTCATTGAGATGTTTTATAAATATCAGTGCTATGTAGCTTGGTTTGACATGTAATAACATATAGCTTTACTCGGGATCCAACTTGAATTTGTTACTGCTCAAAGATGGGACATGTTGAGCATCAATAAGAGTAACTGGAAGGGATTGAAACATAAGTATATTTAAATTCATGAGTTCATAAATGATATTAAAAGAAAAAACACAAAAATCATCACATTAATTACTTTCAGAAAATGATAGGGAACCAGCTCATTATTTTGAAAACTGGTAAACAATCAAGTCTTTAACCAGCCTTTCTTCTATGGGATGTATTTCAGTATAACCAAATCCTTGATGAAGGAAAGTTTGTCTTTGTAGAAGTTTTCCACCTAAAAAAATGAAGAAGAAATGATTGAATTAGGGAATCACCATTTTACGATCTCTAATGAAATCATCAGTCTAGACCATGATGATCAATCGCAGATAATATTCCAGAAAAAGACAACTGAATGTCATGTGCAAGTACATACAACCTATGAAACATTGTTGCCAAAAAGTAAAAACTCTAATCTTACCAAGCCACTGGATCTGACATCTGGTTTACAAGAAACACAGAAGACAGAAGAACATGTTAAATGATACCGTGGAGGTGCAGTAAATACAATCTATTATAGATATAGAAAGCTATATAACAGATGACCTAATTTCTTCAGATAAAGTACGAGAGGGTGGGGAGGAGAGGGAACATACACAGTTGTTCCTCAGTGTATGTAGTGGATTGGTTCCAGGAACACCCGTATACAGCCAAATCCATGCATATTCAAGTCCTGCGGTAGGTCCTGCAGAACCCACATATACGAAAAGTTAGCCCTCAGTATATGTGAATTTCTGCATCCCACAAATACTATATTTTCGATCCACGTTCAACCGAAAATTCACATATAAGTCAACCCTCCTAGTTTAAACCTGTGTTGTTCAAAGGTCAATTGTAGATTAAAAGAGACTTGATCAACTGAATGCATTTATGAACTGCACTTGAACCCTGATTTGAACCAAGCAACTTAAAAAAAAATAGAATGGGGAAAAATCAGGGATGTTTGAATACTGACTACCTATTTGATAGGAACAAATTATTGTGTGTTTTTTTTTTAACATGTATACATAAAGATGGTGGGTTTTGTATGTTTGTTTATTTAAGGTAGAGTTTTGCTCTGTTCCCCATGCTGGGGTGCAGTGGCTTCATCATAACTCACTGTAACCTCAAACTCTGGACTCAAACGATCCTCCTGCCTCAGCCTCCTGAGTAGCTGGGACTACAGGCGAGGTGTGTGCCACCACGCCCAGCTAATTTTTTCTATTTTTAGTAGAGATGGGGTCTCGCTCTTGCTCAGGCTAGTCTCGAACTCCTTAGCTCAAGCAATCCTCCTGCTTTGGCCTCCCAGAGTGCTAGGATTACAGACGTGAGTCACTGTGCCCAGCCCAAAGATGATATAAAGAGTCTATGGAAAAGGCCAGGCACAGTGGCTCATGCCTGTAATCCCAATTTGAGATCAGCCTGGGCAATGAAGTAAGACCCTGTCTCGCTCCTCCCCCCCAAAAAAAGAGTCTGTATCTTTTAGAGAAACATGCTGAAATATATACAGTTATAATGTATCTGAGCTTTGCTTCAAAATCTAACGGGGGTGACTGTAGAAGAAACAGAGTCCATGAGTTGAATTATTATTGCTTGGTCATGGGTGCATGGACATTCACTATTCTGTTTTTACTCTTGTACATGCTTGAAATTTTACCTAATAAAAAAATGTTTTTGAATAAGTTTTACAACTCAGCAATATGTCATTATTTTCCATCTGGAATAAAAACTGACTTTCCATAACTTTCTTGTAGCCTTACCCCTCGAGAATTCAACTCTTACGGAGCCCGAAGAGGTAATGATGCTGTGATGACAAGAGGTACTTTTGCAAATATCAAGCTTTTTAATAAGTTTATTGGAAAGCCAGCTCCCAAAACAATTCATTTTCCATCAGGACAGTCGGTAAGGATGTATACAAAGTGTTTAGGCAATTGTTAACTGGATCAAAATTTTGTATTACAGATTTTTGTGTTTGTTTTAATCTACAGCTAGATGTCTTTGAGGCTGCAGAGCTGTACCAGAAAGAAGGTATCCCACTGATTATTTTAGCAGGAAAAAAATATGGTTCAGGAAACTCAAGAGACTGGGCTGCCAAAGGACCGTATTTACTGGTATTGATTCTTAAAATTTATCATCTTAAGCTTCAAAGGGTTTTACATATTCCCTTTGGTCAGTAATATCCTGTCAAAGTTTATTTTGCTTATTTGAATTTTTTAATGCTTATTTGAACCTCAAAGTTTTTTTCAGTGATCTTAGATGATATTTTGTATTCATCTAGTTGTTAGTTGCATGAATCTTTAATTTCTCCTTTAAAATGCAAATATTCTGAGAACTTATAGGAATAAACCAAATTCTTATCCTTCTGAGATATTAATTATAAGTATTATAGATGTAGATTCTTTTTATTCTGAAAATTTATTTAGTCTCTGTTTTTTATGTTGGAGGCTTTCCTTATATAATGGGTGATCCTTGGCTGTCCATTTAGATGTTAGATGTTAGATGTTAGATGTTAAAAAACTGATTACAAGCTATGGGTGGGAATTGTGTTTTGCAATTGGTGGTGCTTACTGTAGATGACTGGGTTGATAAGCTACCATTTTCATTGAGAGAACCCTATATGTCATTATCTGTAAGTAGTTTCTCTGAGGCCATTCAGTTTCTTCAAGGAAGTAGACTCATTCAGGGTGCAGACTTCGACTTAATCCCCCTATTTCCAATCTGGTATTCTAACCCATCCCTGCCTTCCCCTTGCCCAGTGTTCCTTAGTCTAGAAAATGCATTATCAGCTGCGGTAATGACACTCCCAAGGGATGAATATTGGTTCTTAGGTGGTAAAAGAAAAAAAAATCTTTTTTTATGTTTAAAGTACAGATAAACATATATTATATAAACAGAGAAACAGTATGTGATGTCAGAATTTCAGAGGGAGAGGAGGTGAGGAGGAAGACATGATTAAGGAAAAATTGTCTTAAAAGGTGCTTGAGATAGGCAATAATGAAAAAATTTGCAAAACACCAGTCTAGAACATCTCTAGCTCATTTTCTCCAGAGAATAAACCTCTGCTCTTCTGGAGTGGGGATTGGGCTGGAGATCTTACTGCTTTTTATAGACTTGACTTCTAACCAGTATTCCCAGTGTGCAGAGAACCTCATGCCTCTGAGTCTCAAGTTTTTCCTGGGTTTTATGTTGCAGATTGACTCAGACCTTATTGATACCACTCTGATTTCAATTTATCATTCTGTAGTCACATTGTCTAAGTCAGTTTACCAATCATCTAAATATTAATATTTATAGAATTCTCTCATCCTATCCCCTTTGTTGCTGTGAGTTTATACCTTCTTTATTCCTTTATTTCAGTGGCATTTCAAGAGAGTGTTGAAGAACACATGTGTTAGATCTGCCATGTTTGAATAGCAATCCTCTTGAGCCCTATTTGAGGTCAAAGCAGCCACCCCATTTACAGAGCTCTTACTGTGTGGTAGGCAGGGGTAGTACTTAACCCTGGAGCAGCAGAGGGGAAGTCAGAATAACTTAGGAAATGCCTTAAAAATCCAAAAAAAATAATTTATAAAAGCCTTGTATAAATACTTCAATAGAACGTGATTCGTATGAGGTATTAGATTAAAAGTGTTTGTAGAAGGCCAAAGTAGATTGTTCCCCCCCCCTTTAAATGCTCAGCGAATCAACTTTTACAAGTGACTGGAGGAAATAAAACGCACATTTGTTACAGGGTGTAAAGGCTGTTTTGGCTGAAAGTTATGAAAAAATACACAAAGATCATTTGATTGGAATGGGCATAGCTCCACTTCAGTTCCTTCCGGGAGAAAATGCAGATTCCTTGGGCCTCTCTGGCAGAGAAACATTTTCTTTAACATTTCCTCAAGAACTGTCTCCTGGGATTACATTAAATATTCAGGTATTTCTAAAATTCTCAAATATGTGATTGTGCATTCTGTACTCAAAGAAATGGTTATAAATCAAATAAGCAATTGCTATAAATTGTATTCTATTCTAATGTCACTTAGTGAACGTAAGTTGTACTTTAAGGTGACTCTGTTTCTTACATACTTAAACCTGTATTAATGTAGTTCATGTTCTCTGGGGAAAAGTAGACAGAATTGGATGCTTAGTCCAGAAAAAAGACACTTAGAGGGGTACCTTGACTTCCAGTTACATGTGTCAACTGCCTTTTCCTAGTTTTCAACTCTTGGTGATCTAATTTTAACCCAGGTGTATACACTACTCCAAAGAGAAGGCAAAGTTGAGCATTCAGGGTTAGAACAACACAGATTTTACAACTAAGAAAATAAAGGAAAAGAGTAGGAGTTACCATGTGCAGTGAATACTCGGTGTAAAATGAATATGAGTAGTGAGTATAACTTCCACAATTAACATCAAAATCCAAATGCTTTGATTTAGGTGTTCTAGGTAGTATACTTATTTGGAATTAGGGATGAAAATAACTGTTTTTCTACCTAGCTATGAAGCTCATGGTCAGGTATCTCAGATGTTTTCAAGCAGCAGAAGGATTTCAGGCAATCAGAATATATGAAATTAGAACCAGGAAAATCAGAAAGACTGTGTGGCAAGTAAAGTCATTAAATATGAAGACAAATGTTCTTAACTACTAAGTAGCACTTGTATTTTACCCCTCATATAAGATTTTTTTTGTTTAAAGACAAGCACTGGAAAAGTATTCAGCGTGATTGCTTCGTTTGGAAATGATGTGGAAATAACATTGTACAAACACGGAGGATTATTAAACTTTGTGGCACGAAAATTCTCATAGTATCTACTACTCACCATGGATACCTTTCATAACTGGTAACTGCAAAGCCTTTTGTGCTGGACCCAGGAATCCTTACCATGGAGCTGCAGATAGTCCCAGTATACTCACTTATCTCATCCATGGATGTAAATGATTATGAATCAACATAGTGACTGAAATGAAATCTTCTTGATTTTAAATAATATTCGAATGGTGCTATTAACATTGCTTAAAATCAATGTGTGAAGTGTGTTGTGGAAGAGACCTGTAAGTATGGGTGGGGGGGATATTTTATCAGACCATTTTGTAAATAAAGGCAGAATTTGAACTTGTGTTGAAGATTCTTATATGAGTAACCTTCCTGGAGTTGTTTGTTTAGTTTTGCACCTATAAAACTGTGTACTGCTGTTTGTTGGTTAAGAGTAGCAGATTGCAATATAAGAAGCCAGATTAAGACTCTAATGTGGACATCAGAATCTGATTTATAAATGGATTTTTATTGATTTCTTTTCAGAATTCAGCTGGACACATTTGGCATTCTTAGTTTGACATATAAGCCAGGTTTATCCTTGGCTTCAGTCTAACTACAAGGGATAAAACCTGCCCCAGATCACAATCATTCTGTCCAACAATCCAGCCAGGGTTTCCTCCACATCTGAAGATGGACCATGGCAGAATACAACTGATTGTGTGGTACCATGTATTAGCAATGGAAATATGTATCACATATGGTGCAGCCTTTAATTTTTCAGTAATTTGCCACTGTGACCCTCTGGCAAGCCCCCAATGGCATTATATTAATTGGAATGGATTATTTTGCTTACCTTATGTGATACTACAGTTTCCCGTAACCTAATATTTTAGATATTATTAACCAAAATTCCACACTCATTTTATAGTTGATAAAGAGAACTCATTTAGTCATTAAACTCTAAACTGACTTTCTCTAGACTTTTAAATTATCCACCCTAAATTATACAGGTGTTCAACCCTAAGCATTGTTTAAATTTTGCTGTTTCCTAATTAAATTGATTTCCTGTCATTTTGAATCATTATTTTACCTTGCCTGCATGGTTCTATTAATTTTGTTATGTTACTGTTTTAACCAAAGCTGAATGTAAGGATAAAACACTTAAGTTGTTGCCGTCTGAGTACCATATATTCTCAGTATGTGCGTCTGTCCACATCAAATGTTCTATTAAGATATTTTTGAAAAGTTGAATAATTCCAGAAGGTTCTATACCTTTTAAAAATAATGAAATTAAACTTAGCAGGCTAAAAGTTAATTGTAGTGATTTTTTTTTCCCATGTGGAGGTCTTTATATGACCTAGTTAATTGCAATTCAGAATTAGCCCACATTGCAGAGTAAAGAATTACTTGTTTTAAGCTAAAATGGTGAAACTACCAAACCAAGGGATGAGGACCACTGAGAACTTTGCACATAATCATACAATCTTTTGAAAATGTTTTGCAAATAATGTGTTTGGATTTTGCAAAGTTTCACAAATGAATTTGACAAAACATTTCCCCTTTATTTAAATTTTTTATAAATATATTCTTTGGTACTTTAAAATTATATTTTGTTCTTGATATATGCTGTATATTTGTCAGTGAATGTGTTTTTAATTTACATGAAAACATGAGTTAGGGATGGAGAATTTACAAATGTTAAAATACCTGTTATGTGGTTTGAAAAAATGGTAATATTATTTTGAAGGCATACCATATATAGTCTGTGGGCAAAGGCACAGGCATTAATCATAAACAGCCCATCCAGGAGATAATAATAAAGCCAGCTAGGTATGAATTAAACATTTACATTTCCAGTCTACCTAGCCCAGTATTAATACAAGTACATCTTCTATTTCAGGACAGAGTCAAGGTTCTCATAATTTTTGTTTATATACAATGAACCAAAAGCTTGATAAGCATGGTTTTAAATTGGGAAAGAGTCATGGATATATATTCCAATGTGTATACCTTATAATTCTTCTAGCCAAATGCTGTGTTTGCAAAATTCTGGCATTTGTTGGTTTTTATTGTCTTACTTACCTCCTTTGTTGACTATATCTGGATAATTTTGTGTTACCAAAAAAAAAAAAAAAATACAAATGTTGCAAAAAGGAAGTAATAGCAACAACAACAACAACAAAAAGAAAATCAGTGTTGCTGATTCAAAGATCGCTACCAATGGCAGCATTTTTTTTTTTTTTTTTGAGACAGAGTCTCACGCTGTTGCCCAGGGTACAGTGCCGTGACATCAGCCTAGCTCACAGCAACCTCAAACTCCTGGGCTCAAACGATCCTCCTGCCTCAGCCTCCGAGTAGCTGGGACTACAGGCATGCGCCACTATGCCCGGCTAATTTTTTCTATATATGTTTAGTTTGCCAATTAATTTCTTTCTATTTTTAGTAGAGACGGGGTCTCGCTCTTGCTCAGGCTGGGTTCAAACCCCTGACCTTGAGTGATCCTCCCGCCTCGGCCTCCCAGAGTGCTAAGATGACAGGCATGAGCCACCGCACCCAGCCAATGGCAGCATTTTAAAAAATCTTTTAAAAACATTACGCTATATATCATTGTCATTTTCATACCTTTGGCTTTTGCTACTCCTATAAAAATCAATGAAAATGTCATCCAGCCACTGAATTACCATTATTGTACCTAAAAAGTTTATAGGATGACAGTTGTCATTATTTCCTGTTTTATCTCCATGCTGACACTTGAATGGGAGGTATCAAAATCCCTCTAGTCAGATTGCTCAGTTTTTTGCTGGTAATCAAACTGCAGTTGTACCAAAGGAAAGTAAAGCTAAGACCTACATCAGAATCAGTTTATTGCATATATGGTAACAATGTTGTAAGCATTTGTTTTCTCTCAGTGATGAGTGACAGGATGAGGAGAAAGTATTTGACATTTTTCTATGGTTGAATTAAAAGATACCTTTCTTTTGCCTTTAGGTTTAGAAGATAATAAGATACTGGATGTTGACCCTATCTTAGTTTGACTTGGAGTAATAAAGAGAGGAGAAGGGGATGGACTTTGGCTTTTTCAGTGGTTTTTTCCCCCCATAAAGGGTGGTAGTGTCAATGTTTATATCAATTTTACATGTAATACATGGCTATGAAACCATATATCTCAAGTAACTACAAATCATTGTCTATTATTTAAAGCCAACAAAACAGTGTAACAGTTTTAAGTTCAATAATGTTAAGTATTGTATAGAAATATATTGGAGACAAGTTCAGTTGATGACAATTGTGTATATGTTACTGATGCTGTAAATTATTTTTAATAAAGAAAATTGTATTATCACATTTGACTCTTGTTATAAAATATTTGGTGGTAATTGAAAATAAAACACCATGACTTAAAAAGAAATGGGATGCTAAAATGGTGAAACTACCAAACCAGGGGATGAGGACCACTGAGAACTTTGCACATAATCATACAATCTTTTGAAAATGTTTTGCAAATATGTGTCTGGATTTTGCAAAGTTTCACAAATGAATTTGACAAAACATTTCCCCTTTATTTAAATTTTTGTAAATATATTCTTTGGTACTTTAAAATTATATTTTGTTCTTGATATATGCTGTATATTTGTCAGTGCATGTGTTTTTTTTTTTTTTTTTTTTTTTTTTTTGAGACAGAGTCTCACTGTGTTGCCCGGGCTGTAGAGTGCCATGGCATCAGCCTAGCTCACAGCAACCTCAAACTCCTGGGCTCAAGCGATCCTTCTGCCTCAGCCTCCCGAGTAGCTGGGACTACAGGCATGCGCCACTATGCCCGGCTAATTTTTTACATATATTTTTAGTTGTCCAATTAAGTTCTTTGTATTTTATAGTAGAGACGGGGTCTCGCTCTTGCTCAGGCTGGTCTTGAACTCCTGACCTTGAGCTATCCACCCGCCTCGGCCTCCCAGAGTGCTAG